>JAJKFI010000036.1:5236891-5252558 GCA_029204185.1 Lerista edwardsae | reverse complement strand
TTATTATTATTATTATTATTATTATTATTATTATTATTATTATTATTTATTGGATTTATATCCCGCCTTTCTGCCCGAAGGCACCCAAAGCGGCATTACAACAAAAGACACAATAAAAAAAACAGAATAAAATAAGAATAAAAAACAATAAAAAACAGAATTGGCCACTGTTCGGGCAAAACAAGGAGACGGGGCTTGAAGCCACACCCCACAATGTCATGACGTCACGGCGCCATGACGTTGCTTGCCAAGGGCGCGGTTTCGCCCTGGTACGCCTCTGACTACACTGACTCTGCATAGTACTCTTAAGTAGCGAGATACATACCTCAGCCACAGCATTTAATGTGTAGTGTGAGCATAAGAAGAAAAAGCGAGAGAGTTGAACCAGGCAGCAACAAAAACAAAAGGAAAATATTCATACATGATATGGAATATTCCCATAGAGGCCTCTCAATAAAAACATTGAAAAGGAGAAAATCTACTTGCCTCTAAACTTGCAAAAGAAAGGTAGCCTTGAGAAAGAGCTGAAAACCCTTGAAATGCATCATCAAAACAAAGATAATACTGTACTAGAATCTTAGAAAGATTAGTGAAACTGGCATGTGAAGCATTTTGAACGTGTTAAGGTGCTATATAAATAATTTTTTTTTATCAATGGTTTGCCTGCCTTGTTATATCTGTTTTGGCTGGTAATGTACTTGCAACTTGACTCAAGGCCAAGGCTGACTTTAGCAGACAGCTTAAGCAGCTGCCTCTTGTACAATTCAAGAGGCTACACCAGGAACCTTGGGCAGCAGATTCTTATGCTCCTTCTGGAATATGATAATAACAGAGTATCCAGACAAGGTAGAGTAGACCTTCTTTAATAGTTAGAAGTTTTTAACATTCTTTTTGAAACAAAAAATTATAAAGATCAGAATGTGAGCTCAATCTTTACCTTGTCTTCAGCCAATGCAAGTTCCTTGTGCCAGTCTGGGAGTATTGCCAACCTGATTTGGCCATGTGGTCTTTTCGGATCTGCGCAGATCCGAGGAACACATTGGGGAGGCTGGCGCCTCCCCGACAGTAAGGGCACGAATGTGCCCTTGCACTGGGGAAGCTCCAGCTGTGCCTATACTGCCCTGGATACGGCGCAGGGCATTTAATTACTTTAATTAAATAAATAATTCACCAACTCCACAGCAGCACTAAATGCCTCTAATGCTGAAGCGTGGGCAGCTGGTCTGTGACCACAATAAAGATCTATCTATCTATCTATCTATCTATCTATCTATCTATCTATCTATCTATCTATCTTATCGGCTGCCCTACTGCTGGAATTAAGACAGCCATAAAACATGCTCTTGTAGTGCCAATCACTAAGGCAGCAACTTGTACATGTTTATTTGGGAGTAAAGCTCATCATTAGTGGGACTTACTTCTGAGTAGACATGCCTAGAAGTGCACTCTCAGGCAAGCCACTCCACACAGCAGACCCAGCTGCAGCTTGGGTGCTGCTTGTGGCATCCCAATCCCACCCCCCTCTCTGTGCTTTCTGAATTCACTGCTGCTAGCTCACTCTCCTGTGTGGAGGGCAAGGGGACCTGCCCCATCTCCCACTCCCTTTCCTTGGACTCTGATGCTGGCTTCTTCCTTCACACCATCCTGTTTGAAATACAAAGAGGAGCAGAGCATGGTCAAGGAGGAAGGTGAGGAGATGGATGCACTGCCAACTGTTGTTTTCCCTCCTCTGATGGCGGCAAGAGAGTAGGGCCGGCTCTAGCAATGGCGGGGCCCAATGTGGGGCATTCCTATGGGGCCCCCACTCACCAAAAAGAGCTCTGTTCATGCCATGTGCAAAGCATGGCATGTGGAAGTAGTTGGTGGTGATATCATAGCATCACCGCCAACTGCTTCCCGGTGGCCCATTTTGGGCTGTTCAGAGGCAGGTGGGAGAGACCAAGTTAAAGCTGCTCTGCTCGCCCCACTGAGTTACAGCCCATCGAGATCCCAGCTGCAGCCACAGGCAATATGCTCACCCTGCTAGTGCGGGGCCCCCTGAAGCACGGGCCCTGATGTGACGACATTGGTCACGTTGGCTTAAAGCCAGCCTTGCAGGGGAGGGCAGTCCAGGAGGCAGGTTGGGCTCCGGAGAGATTGGGACCAGCCGCAGCAACACAGACCAAATCCTAGCCCAGTGATGGTGAAACCTCTGGGCTTGCCGTGTCAAAAATTCCTAGCTTGACACTGCTGGCGTGTCACTCCCCCCTCCCAAATGAGACAGAAACAATTATTTACATACTCATTTATATATAAAAAAATACAGCCCAATCATGTGTGGAACTACGCATTATAAAAAGAAACATCAAACCATTACAAAAATGATATACTGGTAAAACTCAGAATAGAATAGAAATACCTTTATTGGCATACAAATACAAACAGAACAATACAACATAGAATGTTTACATAGAGTCTAACACAAAAGACTCTCTAGCGACATTATACTTCACAATGGCGCAAAGGAATATAGCTAGTTGCTTCAAAAGTTTCGGATCAGACCACATAAAATAAGTTTTAGGTCGGACATCGTCTGAAGACCCAAAATGCTGTGGTGGAATAGAAGCATAAAAAACTTTGCGTGGAACAACATGAAGAGGCCAATGAAATAATAAATGAGGTAAAGATTCTATCACTCCCAACTGACAGGGGCAGGTTCTGTCCTTGGGGGGAATTCCTCTATATCTACCCTTCAACACCGCGGATGGAAGTGCATTGCACCGAGCCAATGATACAACCCTCCTTTCCTCAGCATGGGTCAGTAAAGAGATATAATCAGGCATTTTCCCCACCACAGTGGGTAGATTCCAATACAGCGGGGAACAGGTCCTGTTGGCGGCACATAGCAGATCCTGCGCCTGAATAACAATCTTTGTCTAACGATACTAAAGGCTGCAGATAGGGGAACTGTCCCCAGTAGATCAGGATCTAAACCTATCTGTAAAACGCAGTTGTTGTCAGGTATTGTTGAACTCTGGCATGTCACTCAAATCATCCTGGCGTGTCACCTTTGACACGCATGTCGTAGGTTTTTCATCCCTGTTTTTGCCCCTGCCCCTGGCCCGAGCAGCCTTACATGGGCTGCTTAAAGTTGCACTAGCAAATTCACTGGCATATATCCGAGTAGCCCCATAGGAGTGGCTGGGGCATGACATGGGGAGAGGAGGAAAAATCCCTTCACCCTGAGTTGCCCTCCAGCCACCCCCTAACCTGCACTGGATATAGCGCAGTCCACTTGGTCTGCCCGTTCCGGCACTGGTTAGGATTGGGCTGCTGGTCTCAGCGAGGCTGGCCCTGCTTTGCAGAGTCGTTGAAAGATACAGGAAGGAATAGCCACCCCAATGTTACATATGTCAGTGGCCATAGGAAGCTGGAGACATCAATGACGTGTGAAACCATGTGCTCTCAGCCACAAGATTTTTATCCGTCACAGATCATTTTACTTTTCTATATGTAGCTGTACACAACTTTATCCTAACAGCACAGGTGTTAAGAGACAGAACAAGCACTTATGTGAATTAATGAGAATGTATGTGACTGGTCAGTTTGTATTTCTGCCGTACTAGTACAGCAGGGTACACTGTCTGACTTTATACTCATCTTCTTATTATATTCCCACCCATACCATAGGCAGAAGATTTAGTCGAGAGGGTTAATGCCTCCATTTGCCTGAAGATAAGAGCTGAAGATCTGAAGGTCGCCAGTTTGGGACTACCAGAAGTCTCTGGGACCGGCAGACCTTGTAAATTGCGACTGATTAACAGCTGAGCTGTCTTCGGCTGGCTTGTGAGAGGGGGAGTTGTGCCGAAGTCAGCTGCTTCTCTGGTGGGAGCAGGGAAGCCGCTTATCAGCCAGCAGAAGACAAACAGGTGGCCAGAAAGAAGGACTAAATCCAGAAAGATCCATCTGTATGTGTGTAGTTCTTGCAAGATAGAACGTTTCTGTAAAATTGTAAAAACCTTTGGGTTTACGAATAAAGTCTGCCTATGTAAACTGCCTTGAGTTATAGTCATTAGAGAAATCTGGTGACTTAAGAAAGGTGGTATATAAACACAAGTATTATTATCATCATCATCATCATCATCATCATCGCTTTTAATTTTCTAGCCACTTAATAAACCTGTATAGTAATCCTGATGCTGTATTGGAATAAACAAAATAATAATGAAGTTAATTACAGCATAACATTCATTATCTTTTCTGTTACTGAGCAGGAATGTTGAGGGAAGAATAGCTTTATGCAGCAAATGAAAATAGTAATCTAATATTTTACAGCTTAGGAGCAGCTGGGTATCTCCAGTTGTAGTGTGGAAAAGGAAATATTAATTAAAACACCGGGCTAGGCTAATCAAGCTGAAGGGGCATGAACTAGCTGGAAACGCAGTTCAAATAAGTCTATTTCATGTGCAAGGCCTGGGTATAAGCTAGTTTATATACAATAACCATTATTTATAATTGCTTTATTTATACACAGTAACAATTATTTATGTTCAGTAGTTTTGGGCGTTTAGAACTTTGTTTTCTGTTTTATTTTGTTTGCCTCTGCCTTGATTATTGGTCTCTTTGTTGTACAGGCTGCTCTAGAGTAATGCAATCTTAATATACACATTTTTTAAATAGCACAATTTGCAAATTAATATGGGGGAGTCCAATTTATGCTGGCTGTTTTCAAAATAATGCAATTAACTGCTAGTTGGTTGTGCTAATGAGCAATCCCATTAGATGCTGGCAGCTTCCTGTGGGAGGGGGGGTCTTCTAAAGGCAGGAGATTAAAAAAGAGAAAGGAAATGCACTCACAGACCTGCTGTTACCACTTTCTCAGTTTTCTTACTGGTATCTGTGTTTTCTCAGTGTCTTTGTTTTCATCAATTCTTTTCTGCCTAAAACATGAATAGCCATACCCACTCCTAGTAGCCTCCTTCCTTACCCACGATGCTAGTGGTACCCAAACTGTGGGTTGGGGCCCACTAGTGGGTCACGAGTCAATTTCAGGTGGGTCACAAAGCACCTGGGGCAGCCATATTGAAAATATGCGAAGACGGGATGCTGGAAAGGGAGAGGGCTATATGGTTATTTTGCTTGTGTAAAGGTTGTAAATGAGCTTTTTTTTTTTCTTTCTGACACACTTTATTATTGGGAAATGGCTGAGAAATAACCCAACTGATTGCTGCATTCTCAGAAAAGCAGCAGGCTCTGGAGTCACAATGGCGGCACTTCCGGCTAGGACATCACTTCCGATGGGCCCCAGACAGTTTGTCATTCTATTAAGTGGGTCCTGGTGGTAAAAGGTTTGAGAACCATGTTGGGCAAGCCAAAGTCACCAGTCGTCAGCATGCTCAATAACTTTTCTCCTGACCTAAACCTTTTATATTGATTCCTATGGGAAAAGCAGTTTTAATTTATGTGTTTTAATATGCATGCAGATTTCCAGTAATGCACCCCCCAGGTAATCATCTAGAGCTGCCTGTAGTTGCTGGTGTCCCCAAAATTGAAGTTTTTATCTGTTATTATTTTTAATTATTTGTGAGCTGCCTTGGGCTTGGGTTACATATAAGCAACACAGAAGCAATTTCTAAAATGTCCATCACATCCTAGTATTACAATGACCAAGAAAAGATAGGGATAGATAGGAGCTGGGTTCATTCTCAGTGAATTTCTCTTATGAAATTCTGTCTATAGAATTTTTTAAAAAGGCTCTGAATGGCTGTGGGAAAAGGAAAAGGAAAGAGTTTCATTTCAGCATATTTTTGTTGCCGTTGTTATTACATATTTAAAATACTCCTGCGTACTGTACAAAGAGCCAAGGTATGAAATCATACAGTACAGAGCCAAGGCATGATTGCCTACTCATGCGTAAGCACACAAATGTGGCTCAGTTTTGCTTTCCATAAGGCTTGAAAATGTTCCTTGTTAGTTGTGGGTCGGGATTCCTTTCTGGAGAGTTTGTTGGGGCTGTGTTCATCAGACTGGGACCATTCTAGTGGTGTTGTGTTCTCTTCTGTCAGCCCTTCGAAGTGGACTGGAGCATAGTATCTACTCATGAGTAAATGTGCACATGCTGTTCTTTGCATTTTCCTTGTATCAGCTATCAGCTTGTCAGTTTCATGACCCTCCAAAAATTAAGCTGCGACCCACAGTTTGGGAACCACTGGTCTATTCTATTCTTGCCATAATGGCTTTCAGTTTAATAGATGCAGCACAAAAAAGAAGGATGTTCATGAAGGGTGAAGGAAAATGAGTAAATGCAGATACCAGCTGATACACAGTGTGATATCGCAAATGCACATAATGACCAGGTGAAAAAGCTCCTGAAGCAGATGGGGAGGAAATGAGCCAAACGCCACCTGGACTTTGGATGATGGTACCAATGGAATGTCTACTGATTAAGGGCCCGATCCTGTAGTGCCCAACCCCCTGGGAGTGCAGCGGTAGCCAGGCGGGATGGATCCCACGGGAGCCAGGCAGATGGATGTTTGTCCCCTTTCCTTGTGATGAGGGCGCAGGGCGGGCAATAGGTCTCCTCGCTTCTGCCAGCGCAGAAGCAAGGGCCTCTGTGTAAGGCCGCGTGGCCTTACAGGGCGGTTGGGAACTGGCCTGCTTCACCTCTCCCCATCCTGCAATGCCCTCCCATCCTGCCAAAAGGCTGCATTGCCAGTGAGTGGAGACTCACCACTCACCAGCGAGCAGTGCTTCTTTCAGGGCACCCATGGCTGGTGTTGCCATGGCACTGCCGGTAATGGCTTGCCACTGGCGCTGGAGGCGCTTTACGGCACCTTTTGCAACACTAGCACGAATAGTACACTTGTACCGCTTGCGCTGTGCCCCATAGGACTGGGCCATAAGGCCATTGAAAGTCAAATGGATGGCCAAGGGTCCCAGCCAGGCTGCTTAGATGAGGAAGGCCTCCCTTTTTCCCTTATGCAGCTAGTGGAATAGCTGCAGATGGAGACACTTCTGGGAGGAGAGGAACCCCACGGCAGTTGGCCCCAGGCAGGTTGTTGAGCAGGTCTTGCTAGCCCACCTCTGGCTCTGCAGCAGCCAGATGGAATGGCTTACAGGTCTAGAAGAATTACAGCTAAATTGCTTTGTCCAGTAAGGACAACTTGGGCTCCCTTTTTCTGAGATTAATTGGCCTCACTTGCTTTGACAAGGATCCTGCTCACATTTTGTGTGCTCACAGTCGTGCACATTTCTCCCTGAGGAGTGCACAGAAACATTCTCTGCTCCCAAAGTGTCTGCGCAATACACAGAGGCGCCAAACCCGTCATCTTCTGCCCATCATCATGATGGGTATTTTGCTAGCATTGAATAGCAGATTGTACTGCGGTGCCGCAGAGGAAGAGAACAGCTCAGAGGTCTACAATGATGGATTACAGAAAAGTGAAAGCCATGAAACATGCTTATGTTACGTGTGGATTTATTTGCTTCTCTGCTGATGTTTTAGCCAACCTTAGTTTCCTTCCCAGACAGCATCTGGAGGTGAAAATCCATATAAAAAAAACAAAGCTCCATCATTAAAGGAGGTATCTGATCCTATGCTGGGGGTGTTGTGTACATAATTCAAGAGTTCACTATGGGCGGAAGTAGGTATCATGGGAAGAGAAGCTGAGAGTGCAATCCTAACCTGTAGTTATGCCAGCACAGTTAGTTTAGCTGGCACAAGGAACACCATAAAGGAACACCATCATTCTCCGAGTCACAAGGGCCAGCGCACAGATGTGTGCCATCCTCCCTGATCCTGAAAGTGGTCCAAACGTGCTTTACGGTGTCCTTTGTGCCAGCCAAACTTTGATGTCCTAACTGTGCCAGCCTAACTCCAGGTTAGGATTACGCACTGAGTATCTTGTGGGAGCCATTGGATGAATTGCAGTCACCTTAAAACCTTAAATGCAAGTATTCTGTGATTGGGAACACAGAAATGATCCCAGTTCAAATTCCCAAGATAAAAGAGGAACCAAATAATAATAAAGAAGGAAGCAAAAGATAAAATCCAGCTGAACACACCTGCTTAGGAAGAGACAAAGTCTCTTTTTTTTAGTTATCATCATTTTGAGGGGAGAAAAAACACTCCAGTTAGACATGTTTGTGAAATTGCTGTTTTGGCTTTATGGGTAGAAGCGTTTGAAAACGGTGTTATTGATTTTACTTAGAAGCAAGCTCATGCTGTTCAGTAAGACACAGAGCCCAGTCCTATCCAGTGCCAATGAGAAGTGCACTGCATCCTGCAGTGGGGGGAAGGGGAGCATCATGTTTCCTTAATAATTATATTTAACCTCCTCCAGACACACTGGTAGCAAAGTGGCTGAACCTGCAAAGAGGAAATATTAAATTCTAAAGGCACAGGAGCCCTGAACAGCCTTGATAATGTTGTTGTCTGTCACCCTAGACAGGATGGAGTTCTGTTACTTAAAAACAGCTAGTTTTTCTGAGCTCACAAAAGAAATTGCAGGAGCAAGAAAAGCACAAGAGAAACAAAGTCTTCCATCAAGCCTCAAGAAGGCAGTTGTGACTGAGATAATTGCTGACAAAGCCTCCCTGGATCCTGCAGTGTCGGAATATTTCTAGCTGGTGTGTAATATTCACTTTCTGGGCAACGTGTGTGAGCAGGTGGTGACCCAGTGATGTCATGCAGGGGGTACGCGGGGGTACGTGAGTACCGGTTTCTAGGATTATGGCTGGCCCCGCCCATTCGCCTGCCCACTCGTCGACTCCGCCCCCTGCAACGTTTGAATTTCCTGCATGTTTGAGTTGCCTGCACGTTCTCAGAGCCAGGCAGGCAGGCAGCGAGCAGAGCCTTGCCTTGCCTTGCCACTGAAAAATGAGCTGCTCTGGGGTTTTGGAACTGTTGGGTCACTTTAACATGATGCCAGGCCTCCTTAACATGTTCTGGGGGTGCTGTGGAATACTGTTGCAACTGTTGGGTCAGTTTAAAATCATCTGAGGCCTCAAAAAGGGCTTTTTTCAGTCACTTCCTGCCATGACATCACTTCCGGCTTATGACGTCACTTCTGGTGGGCGGGTCCCAACACGTGCCAATCAAAAGTGAGTACCGGTTCTTAAATCATTTAGATGACACCACTGTGGTGACCGCACAACTTCAGGTTTTCTTGAACAACACTGTCTTGTTCTGCCCACCCCTGCCCTGTTCCACCTCCTCCTGCACTGTTCCGCCTCCCCTGCCGGCCTACCTTCATCGGAGGGCCAGCGACAATCCACCAGTGCACAAGAGGCTAGTACGGCCTTTCTGAAGGGGCTCCTGCAGAGAGTCACTTTGCTCGCTGCTGGAGTGCCTTGTACAACTGCCACAAGGCAGCCTAGGCTGGCAGGGTATTGGGCTGTTAGTGTAACGACCGTGTTCTCTCTTCTTCTGAGTGTACATATGGTGGGCATGAATCACTTTTAAATGCTCTCTTGGAGGCCCAACATCAATGGAAGGCCTTCTACCCAAAACAGCTCCCCTAACAGTCACTCCAGCGGCTGAAACTCCTGGGAAACTCCTTGGTGGCCTCTCTTCGAGCAGCTGCTGTGCCAGGGAGAAAGATTCATCCAATGGGAGAGACCAGCTCCCACCTGGCAAGAGGGGAAGGAACATGACAGCCTGCCACAGCCCTGGTTATAAGAACATAACCCGGTACTCTGAAGTAGCCTACTACTAATGTAAGGGGGTTACAACCCATCATTGCCTATAGCCCATGATGGACTTTGCTTCCAGAAATCCGTCCAAACCCCTCTTAAAGGGCCAGATGCCATCACCACCTCCTGTGGCAAAGAGTTCCACAGATTAACTATTTATTTATTTATTTATTTATTTATTTATTTATTTGATTTTTACCCCGCCTTTTTGCCCGGGGGCACTCAAGGCGGCATACAACATAAAAAATACAATATAAAATCAACATTAAAAAACAAAAACAATGTTAAAAACAATACAACAAAATTAAAAACAGATACAATTTAAAAAACATGTCCAGTGGATCATAAAATTATAAAAATACACAAATACACAAACCAGCCAGCCAGCCAGCCTGTCAACAGTTAAAAGCTTTATGGAATAAAAAGGTCTTCAGCCCCCGCCGAAACTAACTACCTGCTGGGTAAAAAAAGTACTTCCTTTTATCTGTTTTAACTCTCCCAACCCTTAGTTTTAGCGGATGCCCCCTGGTTCTGGTATTGTGAGAGAGGGAAAAGACTCTATTGACTCTATCCCTCCCGTGCATAATTTTGTAGGTCACAGGCGCCTTTTTTCCAGACTGAAGAGCCCCAAATGCTGCAGTCTTTCTTCATAAGGGAGGTGCCCCAGCCCCGTAATCATTTTTGTTGCTCTCTTCTGCACCTTTTCCAGCTCCACTATGTCCTTTTTGAGATGTGGTGACCAGAACTGTACGCAAAACTCTAGATGTGGCCTTACCATCGATTTGTATAATGGCATGATAATATTGGCTGTTTTATTCTCAACCCCTTTTTTAATTACCCCAATTACCCCAATCATTCAGGTTATTTATTTACTGTATATTTATCGCTGTGTTTTTATACTGTATTTTTTGCTGTGTTTTGCTGTATAGGGAGACCCAAAGTGGTGGCTACAGAGAAACGTTATCTAGCCACAAGCCTTTTGCAGTGGTCCACACACCATAGGAACCCTTCTCCCTCCTTTTCTTTCACTCTCTCAGAATTCATCCTTCCCCCATCCTTCCTGATACCTTAAACCCACCACCACCACCCATTTTCCAGCTCCCCTGGGTAACCCACAAAAAGTCCCCACATCCTTTCTCCCTTTTCACTTCTCCCTCTGTGCACCATGATGCACTCCTTTCCCTTTTAAGGAGTTCCTCTCCTTCCTCTGCATGCCACAATCGCTTTCGTTTAGGAACCAGCTATGTGAATGGCTAAGAACTATTGAATTGCTTTATTTCGGTTCCCCTTCCCTATCATTTAAAATGTGTTTGCCACACTTTTCAGCCTTGTTTCCCTGCTCATTCCCCATTGAACCGTTGACCTCTATGCAGGATCCCAGCACACAAGACAGTTTTTCTCCAATCATGCACTCGAACACTAATTTCAAAGCACACCTGGCAAACATGGGGTCGAGTGGGAAGCAGCTGCCAGAGCAGAGGAAAGTTCTTCATGCTGCAGCTGCAGCACAAAGGATAATACTTTCCGTCTTGGGTCTCGGATGCACCCACCAAGCTGCGCCAACCGTGTTTCCAGGTGCGCCATTAAAGCAGTGTGAGTCAATCTGGCACAGAACTGTATTCAGGAAATTCTGGGCTTGTGCCTAATAGCAGAATGAATAACTCAAGCAGCTTCTGCCCTGATGCTGCAGTGGCACAAACTATTGCTATTGCAATATTTCAGTATTGCTATTGCACTATTACCAGAGGCGTTTCTACAGGGATGGCAAAGCTCTAAGTTTTGCAGGAAGCCTTACCCTGTCATGTAAACCCCTCCTCTCCCTTGCTGCTGTAGCCAGTAAGCAACACCAAGATGTTGCTTTTCCCTGTGAGGGTTGGCTAAAACGGTGCAGGAGAGGAGTGATTTCCACTGCAAGGTAAGGCTTCTTGCAAAACTTAGAGCTTTGCCATCCCTATAGAAACGCCACTGACTATTGCACACACAATCAGCAGTAGGTCAGAATGAGTGGTAACGTTGCTGCCTCTGAAGCCCGAAGATCAGCTGGGTTGGTATTTTGAGTCAGACCGAAGTAACCGTGACCAGCTGATAAAATACTGCTGACAGAGATGAGCCTCTCCAGCTGGTGAGAGGAGCGGAAACGACGACCCTTCAAGTGAGAGCGGAGGAGTTACCTGTCAAATTATGTGTGGGAGGTGTGGGCAGCCAGAGAGGGGCTGGGCTGTGAAGAACATCACCTGGAAAGGTAGTTCTATGCAAGGTTAGAGCATGACTGTAACCCCCTACATGGGGTTGAGAAAGCCTATGTGAACTGCCTTGATTAAAGTCGGAGGAGAAATCCAATATCCAGAAAGGTAGTGTATAAATACTGTTGTTGTTGTTGTTGTTGTTGTTGTTGTTGTTGTTAAAATGTACAATGGGTCTTTGGTACCTGCAGGGGATCCATTCTTGGACACCCCCTCCCCGTAGATTTAATTCTACAAAGAATTTAATTCTGCAGAGAATTTAATTCTGCAAAGAATTAAATTCACTGAGGGACGCACACTGGCAACTGGAAGATCTGGGAGGCCTTCTGAGACTTTGGATGGCCACACGCACCTCCCTGGGCCTCCAAACACCTCTCGGATTTGACCAGAAGGCACAGGAGTCAGCCCATCTCAGAAGTGTCCAACCTGCAGCACACCACATGCCATTTCTTATGTAGAGAATCTTGAACTCCACCTTAACGATGATTTTAGCAATGATAGCTAAATAGAACCTCCAAATTCAAGGGCAGTATATCTCCGAGTGCCAGAAGGTGCAAAGCAAGAAATACGAGAGTGGTGTTGCTTAAGTGGGGCTCTCCAAAGACACCTGACTGACTGCTGATGAGGCACAAAGGAGACCTGCATGGACCTTTACCCCAGCCATGCAGGACACATTCCAAAGTCTACAGTATATAAGGTCAATTCATTGCCCTTCTGCAAATCCCAGCCTGCCTCTGCCTGCCCACTTCCTCATCCCCAAAGATCAATTTAGCCAAGATCTCTTTATGGATGGTTTCTCCCGCAGATGGTCTCTCCACGTGGTTGGTCTCTTGGGCTTTGCCGACCTCATCAGCCACCTCTGCACTGCCTTGCTCAGCCCATGCCGCCTTCCATAGCCTGCCTCTTGCCTCTTCAGCATCCCACCAGTACCAGCTTTCGTGGGTAAGTGAATGACCCACCAGTTAGTGGAGTGCAGCTCCCTAGCATCTGCCCTATTTAATTGTCTTTCCTGTCCATCTTTCTTTTCTGCCTTTCTCCCTGTTTTCCAACAACAGCAAATACAGTATACGAATGCTTTTTTAAAAACTTTCAATTGTTTTAATAGAATTTAGATGTTTAGGTTTTAGGAATCTTCTGTGTGTGTGTGTGTGTGTGCGTGCGTGCGCGCATGCGCATGTGTGTGCGCACACTGCACTCTCAGCTTTCTTAGTATATAGGGAACAAAATTGATAGAGTAATTCATCCCCCTCCCCCAGCCTACTCCCCTGTAAGGAAAGGTTTATTGCAGAGAAGGGGTTTAGTCGCTGTTGAAAAAAACTGAAATATTTGCAGCTTAACAATGATTCATATTCTCTTCACTCTTTCCCTTCTAGGAGTGAGCACACTTTTAAAGAAAGGAAATGGCTTTTCAAGAAACTTACTTAGCCCAGAAACAAATCAGAGCCTTTTAATGTTCTTTCTTTGACTGGCAGAAATTGCGGTTTTTCTGTGAAACCACAAGCAGACTTATACCAGCATTTCGCCCCCAGTTTTTTTAAATGACACTATTAATACATAGATACACGGATACATAGATAATAATTCAAAATGTGTAGATCGTATGTAACTGGGGGCGCAATCCTAACCTGGAGTTAGGCCGGCACAGTTAGGCCAACAAAATTTGGCTGACACAAGGGACACCGTAAAGTATGTTTGGACTACTCTCGGAGTCAGAGGGCCAGCACACAAACATGTGCCATCCTCCCTGACTCTGAGAGTGGTCCAAACGCACTCTACGGTGGCCCTTGTGCCCGCCAAACTTTGCTGGCCTAACTGTGCCAGCCTTACTCCAGGTTAGGATTGTGCCCTGGGAGCACAACTGGAGTTAGGCTGGCACAGTTAGGCCAGCAAAGTTTGGCTGGCTCAAGGGACACCTTAAAGCTACGCTTGGAGTCAGGGAGGACGGCGCATGTCTGTTCTGGCCTCTCTGATTCCAAGATTGGTCCCAACATACGTTATGATGTGCCAGCCAAACTTTGCCAGCCTAACTCCAGGTTAAGATTGCGCTCTTCTACATATAAACCTGCTGTCCCACGAGACATCCACAGCTATATATTTTATTGACTTACATTTTCCAATATGAATGTTATACCAAGTTTCCTGCAGGGTCCGCTCATTAATGAGGCCAGCTGGCTGTTTCATCAGGCTTTTCTTCGTCCATTTTCTTGCCTCTATTCCTCCTCCTTCCACTTACACTCCCTGGATTTGAAAAGGGAAAGAGTGACAGGGAGTGGGAGGAAATATGGAGGGAAGTGCTAAGACATTGGATAGTGGGCGGAGCAGAGGCTGGCACATAATTGGGTAAGGAAGGGCAGCATTTTGTATCAGGAGGTCTTAGGCCAGCCCTGGTTCCGTGTGAATGCTTGCAAACATTGTCAATTGAGTCCTGAAAGCTTTTCCATGCCTAATATAATGCTTTATTTTGCAAGTGAATGGGGGGGGGGAGAGTTGGTTTAATTGCTTAAACAGGTTTTATTAAGAACATAAGAAGAGCCCCACTGGATCAGGCCAAAGGCCCATCTAGTCCAGCTTCCTGTATCTCACAGTGGCCCACCAGGTGCCTAAGGGAGCACATGAGATACCTGGATTCTGTGAATTTTTTTTAATTAAAAAGAGATTCATAAATATTGCTAAGAACATAAGAAGAGCCCCACTGGATCAGGCCAAAGGCCCATCTAGTCCAGCTTCCTACATCTCGCAGCGGCCCACCGGATGCCTCAGGAAATACACAAGACAACTAGATATGTGCATCTCGTTGCCACTCCCCTGCATCTGGCACTCCGAGGTAGCCTAAAGTAAGGAGGTTGCACTTACCATCATGGCCTGTAGCCTGCGATGGACTTTTCCTTCAAAAATCTGACCAGTCCCCTTTTAAAGGCCAGATGCCATCACTACCTCCTGTGGCAAGGAGTTCCACAGATTAATTACCCGCTGGGTAAAAAAGTATTTCCTTTTATCTGTTCTCACTCTCCCAACACTCAATTTTAGTGGATGTCCCCTGGTTCTGGTATTGTGAGAGCAGCAAAGACTAGAAAAAGTAGTTTTACAGGACAATAAAGAAGGAGGCTAGATATATCTGAAAATAGGGCTTGTTTTTACCTCGGCCTAATGCATACAAGAAAGCAATTATAGGAGACATTTGTGTTTCTGGTATGCATACTTTACTGTATGCAAATTTCCATTCCATCTAGGCCAGCCACCCACAACATGAATTAGTTAGCAATATCACTGAGGAGAAAAAGAATCCAGACTTGTCAGAAATAGGCATTTTGCGTATGCACAAAAAGATGGCCATGATGTGAGGTCCTTTTGTGAGGTGAGGTTGGAATTAATTATTACAGAAAGAAGTGGGGGAGCAAACATGATTTTTATGGAAATGAGTTGGGGACAAGAGGACAAGGCAAGGCAAAGATAATTCAGCAACAGGTTCAAATATTCTAGACGTTACAATACGACCATGTCCCTCAGACTGCTTCAGTTAGTATGGTAGTATCTTTCATCTTCAGGAGTCTTGGGGCACAAGCCTTTGCATGTCTACTCAGAAGTAAGTCCCATTGTGCTCAGGAAAGTGTGCAGGATAGCAGCCTTTCTAAAACATTACGGGCAGCGGCATCATGCAGCTGGAACACTGGGCGGGAGGAACGGGTGAGCGGCAGCCCGCCCGTTGCGTACCGCTCTGTTTCGTTGCGTACCCCACCCCATGGGGGCGGGGA
>JAJKFI010000036.1:5201959-5222522 GCA_029204185.1 Lerista edwardsae | reverse complement strand
TAATAATAATAATAATAATAATAATAATAATAATAATAATAATAATACTTGGATTTATATACTGCCTTTCTTAGGTCACCAGGTTTCTCTAATGACTATAACTCAAGGCGGTTTACATGGGCAGACTTTATTCAGAAACCCGAAGGTTTTTACAATTTATACAGAAATGTTCTGTCTTTCAAGAACTACACACATACAGATGGATCTTTCTGGATTTAGTCCTTCTTTCTGGCCACCCGTTTGTCTTCTTGCTGGCTGATAAATGGCTTCCCTGCTCCCACCAGAGAAGCGGCTGAACTTCGGCACAACTCCCCCTCACACAAGGCAGCCGAAGCTCAGCGGTTAATCAGCCGCAACTAACGAGGTCTGCCGCTCACAGAGACTTCCGGCTGTCCCGAACTGGCGACCTTCAGATCTTCAGCTCTTATCTTCAGGCAAATGGAGGCATTAACCCTCTCGACTAAATCTTCTGCCTAAGAAGACTAAATCAATGTGTTTTATGGCACATTTATAACACGTAGAGTCGGCAGTACGCTTGTACTGCCGGTGATAAAGCCCTTAGGGTAGATCCCCTAGGGCAGGAGGTATGGACTGATGGCTGAGCTGCTGGTGCTGCCTGAAGCTAAGCAGGAGAATCGGGGGTCTTGTTTTTGGATGGGAGATGGAATGTTCAGGCTGTGACAAGCTGCTGTACCAGTTGTGGCAGGATGGAGGCACTGTTGAGCTGATTAGTCACCACAAGTGAGAGTTTGTAAGAAGGCCGGCTAGCAGAAGAATGGAGTATGACCTTGAGGACCTGTCCAGGCTTGACTCATGATTGCCTGGTGAAGCTCGGTGCAGGACAGAACCACACCGTGAAGGCTACATCTGGGACTGTGGATTTGGTGAATCGCAGAATACTGTCGATTTGTAAAAACCCATTGAAAAATCTGGTGGTTTAGACTAGCCTGCCCATGTAAGCCGCCTTGGGCATTTGCTTCAGCATGGGAAAGGCGGGGTATAAATTCTTCAAATAAATAAATAATAAATAGGATGGGGCTCCCTATACAATAAATCTGCAATTTTTATATGTATACTTTTCTACCGGGGGAAAAAACTGTGCTGGTGGACTTCCTTATGATTGGGCTGTTAATCAGTTAACAGATTAATGAACAAGCCCATTCATACATCAATTTTATCTGATTAATCCACCCTGATTTCTGTAATTGGATGGAAGTATCTAGGTTCATTGCAACACTGTCCGTCTTTGTCGACTGTGCTCCTCTTTCTGTGGCTTTCCTGTTTCCGTTTGTCCGTGTTGTTCTGTGTATATAATGTATGTATTTTTCTCTTGCTCTGTGCAGTTCTGTTTCCTTTTAATCAGGGTTTGTGGGGAGCTACATTTGATTTAAATTGAAGGAAAGTGAGAGATAGCTGGCTCAATAATAGGCCCATTTCAGTGGTGGCAGGTCTGAAAAATGTCCCATCGAGTCACATTTTACCTTCAACTTTAATTGGCCTGTGGAAAGACTTTGCTGAGAATAATCATAAGGCAGATTTCTACAAGAACTAATGCTAAAGGCATCCAGACAGATCTGTTCCAGTGAAAATCTGAACCATGCAGTTTTACCAAGTGACTTTTTTATATATATATAAACTTTCTGAAGTAGCCAAAATATTTCTATTTCTAAACAGAGAGATCCAATGTCATTTTTGTAAATGAAATAAATTGGTCGCAGATGGAACCGCGAACACCCTAGGAAGGAAAGATGCTGGTCTGGTGCTCACAGTATAACCATAACGCTAAATATCTGTGCTTGGTTCCCTAATATTAGCATAATCACATGTAGCCAATGCTTTAATTCCATGGCCTCAAGTTCAGGAAATGCGGAACTGCAGCCCAATCTGCATCGCTTGAGTTTTAAAGAATGAGGCAACAAGGAACGCAAAAGCCATGAAAAACCACCAGTTGGCCTTAGCCTTTGCATTCCCTACGGACCCAACCCTACCCAACTTTCCAGTGCTGATGCAGCCATCATGAAGCCCTGAGGAGGCCTCTGTGATTGCTCCCCCCCACCACAGGATGCATTGCCTACCCCAGCAGCTTGGCTGCATCAATGCTGGAAATGTTGAGTAGGATTGGGCCCAAAGTCTCCTCTCTTGTCAGGCTCCTCTCTTCCCCACTCGCAGTGGCTGCTCTTCTGTAGGCTGAGCAGGAACAGTTGATCTGTGATAAATGGTGAGCAGCCCAATCCAATCCTGCACAGGGTTTTTTTGTATTTACAAAAATGGGAAGTGCAGAAAGCCGTGTTCCAGTATGTGGTTTTCCACTCTCACCCTTTTCTCCCACCTCTACCTATTAAGCCTACAATCGCAATACGGGTTTGTGGACTCATGCAGTGACCAGGGCCAGCTCTAGGAGGGGCGGGGCGCAATGTGGGGCATTCCTGTGGGGGGCCCCCACACTCCCCACAGGGCCCCCCACTCACCAAGAAGAGCACTTGTGGTGCCATACACAAAATGTGGCACCTGAAAATAGTTGGTGGTGACAGGATGACATCACTGCCAATTGCTTCCGGGAGGCTCATTTTGGGCACTTCAGAAGCTGGGGCAGGTGAGAGGGCCCAAGGTAAAGCTGCTCTGCTTGCCTCACTTGCTGCTCTGCTTGCCTACAATCCTAAGAGATCCTGACTGCAGCAGCAAGCAATGTGCTCACTGTGCTGGTGCGGGGGCCCCCAAAGTGCGTGGCCCGATGTGATGACATTGGTCGCATTGGCTTAAAGCCGGCCCTGCTAGTGACCTGCATGGTGGTCCACAGCCAAACCTTGCACATGAATGCAGCTCTGGAAAACCAAGAAGCCAAAAATGACTTCATGGTAAATTCTACTCCTTACATTTTCTTGGATTTTTTCTCTCAACTTTGCATTTTTGCCATATTGATTCTAGTAAACAGTGAGGTTTACGGCTGAAATCACTATGCTAACACAACATCTAAATAGTGTCGGCTTAATGTACCAGAAACATTTCGAAAGAACAGCTAGATAAATTTAGCTTGGAAGTATTGACCACTCTGTAAGATTTTTTTTTATTGCAGTTGCTTTTTGCTCTGTCTTATCTGCGCCTACAGACCAACTGCTCTGCGACAATTTCTGCTACGTGATCGGCACAATGCTAAAGAGTCACTGGAATTGTTTTGTCTATTTGAGAAATTTGTAATTGACCTGCCCACTCTCCAAAACTGGGTTGCTCAAGGCAGCATACAGCATAATAATAAAATACAAAATAATACAATATAAAATATATAAATACAGTGCAGTAAATTACTAATAAAATAAATAGAAGATTGATATAATAAATATAAAACATACACTATAAAGCAGTAAGTACAGCAAAAATATAAAATATTCCAAATGCACCTGGAAAATACCCAATGGTTTGCATTTCTTACACTTATCTGAACAGTCAATCAACTAAGGGCCCAATCCTATCCAACTTTCTAGCACTGATGCAGCCGCAATGCAGCAACAAGGGAAGTTATTATAGCTCCCTCCCCACAGACAGGATAGAACATTCTGTTTTATTTACCGTATTTCCCCAAGTATAAGACGCACCTTTTTAAAAAAATTGGGGCGCTACAAACTGGGTGCGTCTTATACAAGGGGGTGTGCTGGGCAGTGCTGCATTCTCCGTGCTCCCACTTGCCTTAAAGAGCTGGCAGCAGCGCTTTCACTTGCCGGCTCTTTAAGGCAAGCGGGAGCACGGAGAACGCAAGCGGGAGCGCTGCCCTCCGTTCTCCACACTCCCGCCAGCTCTTTAAGGCAAGCAGGAGCACGTGCTCCCACTTGCCTTAAAGAGCCGGCAGCAGTGCTCCCGCTTGCTGGCCCTTTAAGGCAAGCGGGAGCACAGAGAATGCAGTGCTGCCTCCTATGCTGATTTTCAAACGCAAAACAATGCCAAACGCAAAACATTTTTTTCAAATTTCTGGCCCCAAAACTAAGGTGCGTCTTATACATGGGTGCGTCTTATACATGGGTGCGTCTTATACATGGGGAAATATGGAAATATACCTCATATTTCCCACATAATTTTGCCTCAGAAATTTACTTCAGAATGTCATGTGCAAGGGATTGGCCACAGAATGCAGGCAGCCTGTTGCCTTGTGTACTCCCTAAGGTACCGGGGGGGGGGGAACGGGATTGTGAGATACAGGAAGCTGGACTAGATGGGCCTTGGCCCAATCCAGCAGGGCTCATCTTATGTTCTTATTATGTACCAGGCGGCAGGTGGCTCCCCTGACATGCAAACAGGGGCTGCCAGAGGATGAGACACCCATTTCATCAGAGAGAGCTTGCAAGCATTTAGTGTGGGGCCTGCAGCCTATGCTGCTTTTGGTTCTATGTTAACCCAGCTCTGGATGCCGACTTCCTGTTATCTCCCATCTTTCAGCTTGACTGAGCTTGAGCATATTTCTCTCTATTGTTTCCTGTGCACAATTCTCATGCGTTTGCCTCTCTTTCTGTTACTAATCTCATAGAATACTGTTGGCCTCTTCATGAGACATCCTGATGCAGCTTGCGTCAGCCATAGATGGTGAGGGGAAGGGGTGGTAGGTTTGGGGTGCTTGTCACCCAGATCTGTTGCTACTTCCCTCCAGCCTGCTGTGGGGCATGAGCCCCACTGATTCACTTCCTGCTCATTTATGTGTGAAACGGATCCCCTGCTTTCTTACCATGCTCTTTGCATGTTTTTTGCAAACTGGGAGCGCAGGACTTCCTACTTTACTTACAGGAACCTCACCAACGAAGGAGCTCTTTTCACTCACGTGATCCCTTTAAAACTGGAAGTCTTGCATTTCTGGGTTTGTGCAAAACGTGCGTGGTGAGTAGCTTCCCCCCTCCCCCGCACCCACAGCAGAGGTGATGTTGGGCAGCATCCCAAGTTGTATTGCCCAGCCATGGAGCCAAGATTGGTTTAAGGGCACAATCCTAACCTGAGGTTGGTGACGCAGTTAGGCCAGCAAAGTTTGGCCAGCACAAGGGCCACCACAAAGTGCATTTGGACCACTCTCTGAGTCAGGGACCACGTCTGAGAGTGGTCCAAACAAGCTTTACGGTGGCCCTTGTCCTGGCCAAACTGCTGGCCCAACTGTGCCGGCCTAACTCCAGGTTAGGATTGTGCTCTAAATTTCTATCTAGTTTGATTAAAAAACAAAAAGCTCAATGTGGCTTGCAATAAAATAAAGCACAGCATAAAATCCCAAAATCAACCCAGTGAATCAGAGTCAAAATCATTGCAAAATATAACAAAATCTAAGTCAGGGTTTTAGGCATTTTTATGTAGGCACCAGCTCTTGCATGTACCTCTTTTGTCAGTCCAACCATGCACAGGAGGGGTGGCTTGACCCACAGCTGGGGCATCACTCTGCCCCTCTGCCCCCAAGCCATGCCTCTCCTGAAGGGCCAAGCAGGTGAACGGCCACATCTTGCCCCCCACACAATGCTCCACTGCCCCAGGCATCTCCACTGCCACCAAGGCAATGCTGCATGATCACAATGGCTGTGAAGCCATGTACAACCTGATGTACTTCGAAGTACTACGAGTAGGACTACTACTGCTGGCTGAAAAGTTGTGATGTAAGCAGCGGTGTTATGCTGCCGGAACGCTGGGCGGGACATCCAGGTGATCGACAGCCTGCCCGTTGCGTTCCGCAGCGTTACGCCGTTTGCACAACCAATTACACCGCTTGCGTACATTACGCAAACGGCGTAACGCTGCGGAACATGACGGGCGGGCTGACGATCACCCGGATGTCCCGCCCAGCATTCCGGCAACATAACACCGCTGGATGTAAGCCACTGTTATTCAAACTGTGGGTTGGGATCCACTTGGTGGGTCATGACCTGATGTCAGGTGGGTCACGGAAAGCTGAGAGCAGCCATCTTGGAAACTGCAGACTTGATTCTTGCTATATTCCTTTTGTGAGTGTTAAGGGTTTGAATTTTCATATGAGCATTTTTTTAAAATATACATATTTTTAGTTCAGTGCTTTTACATCATATTTTGTCCTAATCTTGCTTTCTGTCAGGGATGTTTCATGGTTGTGCAATTGCTGCAGTCTAAGAATCCCAATTTGCATTTCAGGAGTGTCATTTTATTATGTTACCATGATAGCACTTCCTTGCTTGATGATGTCACTTCCTGCAACAACATCACTTTCAGGTTAATGACATCACTGCCTGTAGGTTCCGACATGAGTACCATTCTAAAAAGTGAGTCCTGGTCTAAAAAGTTTGAATATTGCTGATGTAAGCCAAATCAAATGCTGATCTAAATTTAAAAAAAAATTACTATCTTCAAAGAAAGGCAGGATGTAAACATTTTGAATATGTATATTAATATTATTAAAATTAGTGTTCCTGTAACTTTAAAAAAGGCAATCTCAGTAAAAAAAAACCCAGAACTTTCTGACGAAATATCTTGATGTAGATACGAGTTTGAGAATTAAGGCCTGTCTAATTCTGATAATTAAAATTTAGAAAGCTGAATGCGCTCCTAGAAAATCTTATCTATCATGGGCCTTTTATCTCTTTCAAGGTTACAGAGATTGTAGATCTTGTTTCTAGTGATTTTCCATTGCAGCACATTTATCCCTTTCCCATTTCTATTTCCAAATAATTAGATGCAATTTACCTTTAGAAAGATCAACAAAGACTTTTAACAGTTATTGCTCCATCACAGCCTATTTTTGCAGAGGTGAGCAATTCTGACAGTGATTTTATATGCATATACACACATTTATTTAGCGCATAAAACAGATTATAAAGAGACAGTCCTTGCCTGCTGGCTTACAATTTAAGAAAAGTCATGATACAAATTGCAGACAAGAAAAGAAGCCTGGAAATTAAAGGGACAGAGAAAGCATGTGATAAGGAAAAGGCTTCAGCGAAAAGATATGCTCAAAGATATGTTTTTTATATGCTTCTCGAAGATAATATCAGTAGATATCAGAAGCTTTGCAGTGATAGGGGAAGCGAAGGAGATTATGCGCAGTTGTGAAATGTGTAGAAAGGCTATTGGTGACAAATGAAAGAAGAAACAGGAGAGTATAACAATACCATCATGGCAAGGAGAATAAGGGCGCAATTCTAACCTGGAGTTAGACCAGCAATGTTTGGCGGGCACGAGGGACACCATAACGCACTTTACAGTGGTCCTTGTGCCAGCCAAACTGCTGGCCTAACTTTGCCGGCATAACTCCAGGTGATGATTGGGCCCTGAGTTACATGCTACCAGAGCCCTTATACATTATCCTTATACAGAATCCTTATTCTGAAGAAAGCCGGCACAGAGCCCAATCCTAACCTGGAGTTAGGTGGGCACAGTTAGGCCAGCAAAGTTTGGCTGGCACAAGGGCCCCTGTAAAGTATGTTTGGACCACTCTTGGAGTCAGAGAGGCCAGCACACAGACGTGCACCATCCATCCTGACTCAGAGAGTGGTCCAGACTTGCTTTACAGGGGCCCTGGTGCCTGCCAAACTGTGCTGGCCTAACTCCAGGTTAGGATGGTGCCCTAAGATCAACGGCTCCCATCACTGGAATGGGCATGCCTGTAGTCGCAAACATGTCGTAAAGCATGTTGTGACCACGTAGAGCAGCTATTTTTAAATGTTTTTAACTCACAGCACAGTGATAAGGTGATAAAATGTTCAGGGCACGCCATCAGTTTCTGAGAACTGACCAGACACACCGTGCTGCTGGAGAGGGCTCACATCCCCAGCGGCCCTACTAATAAATTACTCCAGCGGCACGCCTACAGACCCTTCACGGCACACCAATGTGCTGCGGCACAGTGACTGAAAATAGCTGACGTAGAGGCAAGTGCCACCGGCAGAGAGGCCTGCACAGGTATCAGATCAGCTCCCGCCGATCAAGGCAAGCCCAATGCAGGGAGGGCACAATGGGGTGGGGTGGGGAGTGATAGGGTTACAGCAAACTGAGGCGTTGTTACGACCCAGCCTGAAGAGCACTGCTTGTGTCCCCTAACGGGGTGCGGGAATGGCAGCAACACAACAACAACAACAACAACACAAGTATTTATATACCGCCTTCCTTTGGCCATTAGATTGCTCCTCTGGCTTTAATTCAAGACGGTTTACATGGACAGACTTTATCTCTAAACCCGCAAGGGTTTTTTACAAATTACAAAGAAGTTCTATCTTTCAAGAACTACGAACAACATACAGATGGAACTTTCGTGGTTTAGTCCTTCTTTCTTGGCCACACGCTTGCCTTCCTGCTGGCTGATAAACGGCTTCTCTGCTCCCACCAAAGAAACAGCTGGCCCAGCACAACTCCTCTCTCACAGGCAGCTGGAGACAGCTCAGCTCTTAGCAGTCACAATTCTCAAGGTCTGCCACTCACAGAGACTTCCGGTGATCTTGAACTGGCGACCTTTGGATCTTATCTTCGGGCAAACAGAGGCTTTAACCCTCTCGACTAAACCTTCTGCCCGCTATGATCGTGTCATTCTGGGCATAGATTGCGGCTGGGGGGACTTACCAGTGCCAGTGAGTGTCCAGTAGGGTTGGGGAGCTCCCTATGCATTCAAAAAGTAAACAAAACCCAGACTGCGACCCACTTCTGGTTTTGCAATTGCAACCAAACTCCTGGGGAGTTTGAAAACCATCCGCTTACAGTGATTGCAGACCAAGGGCAGAAGCTTCCTTTGGGCATCATTCTCTGTCTGGGCATGGGTCTCTCTGCGCTATGCCCATCTCTTTTTTTCTAGCTCTATGGCCTGATTGGGAGGTTTCACACATGCATATCAAACATGAATGGATTCTTACTACTGATGGATCCAATGTCTGGCCCTTATGCATTAGAGCAATGGTTCCCAAACTTTTTTGCATCCCACCTAAGAAAGTTTCACTTTACCAGCTGCTATGTGGCTATAATGGTGATTGGGCACCAGTGATCTCCCCAAATAGCAGGCTGATTAACTCTTGATGTGCTTTGTCAGTTTATCTACTAGTCTACTTTGTCAGTTTCACACACCGGATCGTGACCCAATGGGCCATGGACCCATAGTTTGGGAACCACTGCATTAGAGGGTTGCAGGGTATTAACCCGGCATGTATCCACCTTCGGTTAGGCCAACATGGCTCCAGAGTGTGGGAAAGAGCTGAAACTACATGCCTATCTCCTTCGTGTTTGCAAAAGGTCATAGCTGGGGTCAGGAATGCAAATCTAATCAAGAAGGTTCCATTCATTAATAAAGTAGGATGTAAAGAGAGAGAGAGAGAGAGAGAAGTGGGTGATGTATGTGTGTTTCAGTGCATTAATAAAGTTGGATGTAAAGAAAGAGAATCAATGTTAGAACCAGGTGGATACATGGATTAATAAAGAAGGATGTAAGGTGGATACATACTGGAGTCGGGGAGTGCGTCTCCTGCGAAGGTGGATACATCAGGGGCGAATCTATTTGAAAGGGCGCCCATGGCGCCCACTGAAAATGCGCCCCTAGGGGCACGCAACATCATGATGTCACATCGTGACGTCATGACATAGCACCCCGCCCCTTCTAAGAGGCGCGTTCTGTTCGCTGCCGCCGGCCCTTTAAGGCCAGCGGCAGCGAACAGAACGAGGCGGGGCACCGTGTTCTGTTCACTGCCGTTGGCCTTAAAGGGCCGGCGGCAGCGAACAGAACGCAGTGCCCCAGCCGCGTTCTATTCGCTCGTGCCGGCTCTTTAAGGCCGGCACGAGCGAACAGAAAGAATGCGGCTGGGGCGCCGCGTTAGAACACGGCGCCCCAGCCGCGTTCTCTCTGTTCACTCGTGCCGGCCTTAAAGAGCCAGCACGAGTGAACAGAACGCGGCGCCGCCCAGCACCCCTCCCCCCTTGAGAAGTGGGAGGGGGCTCCGGGTGGCAGCGCGTTCTCCTCGCTCCGGCTGGCTCTTTAAGGCCAGCCAGAATGAGGAGAATGCGGCGCAGGGAGCGGGCAGGCCGTGGGCGCCATTTTGGGGGGGCGGGCGCCATGCGAACGGCGCCCCCTGCAAGATGGCGCCCATGGCTCGTGCCACCCCCTGCCACCCTCTAGTTACGCCCCTGGGATACATACCGGGTTAATACCAGGTTTCAGACCCCTGGTGTACATGTATAAACACACACACACACACACACACACACACACACACACACACACAGAGAGAGAGAGAGAGAGAGAGAGAGAGAGAGAGAGAGAGAGAGAGAGAGAGAGCGTTTTGCATTGGCTTGGGGCAGCCCTGCTCTCCACGCACTGCCTTCTCATCTGATGCTTTCTATTAATCTGTTCAAGTTCTGCAGTGACCTTCCCTGACTGCTTGCTTCTCTTTACGGTCTCAGGCTCCTGCGGCACTGCACGCAGATCTGCAAAAATGGGTCAGACGGTCGGATCAAAAGAACTGTTTACATTGAGTGCAACACCACTGTGCCCCCCATGCACATATTATTTATTTATTTATTTATTTATTTATTTATTAATCGATTTTTACCCCGCCTTTTGTGCCCGAAGGCACCCAAGGCGGCATTACAAAATATATATTAAAAATACAACATAACAATTAACATTAAAAACAGTTAAAACAGTATTAAACAACAATAGCAAAAAATAAAAACCACAAACAATTTAAAAACAGTTTAAAAAAAACAAAAAAACAAAAAAAAATTTTTTTTATTTTTTATGCAAATATATTCTTGCAGATGCCTGAGCAGAGACCTCTCTGCCATCGTTCAGTCAGATATACTGCAAGTCCATCCTTTGCAGATGACCCCTCCCCCCCATGCCCCACTTGCTCCAGGAAACACAGGCTGGAATTGACTCTAACCATCAGAGAGTGCTTTTAGAAAGATCCTGGAGCTGATGGATACTTGGGAGCCTGGGTGCTTTGGGCTTCAACTCTAATTTGTTGGGATTGCCTATAGTATGTCTACTCAGAAGTAAGTCCCATTATAGCCAAAGGGGCTTACTCCCTGGTAAGTGTGGATGGGATTGCAGCCTGAGTCATGACGGATGGGTCCTCCACTGCATGCTCAGAGGTTCACCAAGCACACACTATTTTCCTACGGTTTCACATGTCCCGACAATCCTTTCTTGCGGGATGATCTGCAGAATAGTATGTTCATCCATGGCAAGATTCCTATGACCAGGGGCAGGTAGCCACATTATCCCACCCAGGCCATGTTGCAACTGCTTTAAGAAGCGCACAGTATTTTTGGACCATCCCAGCTACCCGGCTTATTAGACTGCCGAGGCCATGATCCTTTTTCTCCTGCATCTTGTTTATTGAGTTCAGGCTCCACGCAATCAATCAATCAATCAATCAATCAATCAATCAATCAATCAATCAATCAATCAATCAATCAATCAATCAAATTGTATTTATATACCACTTTTCAACACAAAGTTCCCAAAGTGGTTTACAGGCAAATAGTAATAATAAAGTTAAATGGTTCCCTGTCCCCAAAGGGCTCACAATCTAAAAACAAAATGCAGAACACCACCAGGAACAGCCACTAGAAAAGACACTGCGCGGGGGTGAAGAGGGACAGTTACTCTCCCCCTACTAAATATCTGGCTAAGGGAACGTGGCAGAGGGGAGTCTATGCACTGTGCCTGAGTATCACATGTGTGGTCACATGTAAAAAGATGGAGCTCCAGCTTGCAGTGGAGGGCAGGGCCCTCAGATCATGGCCTTCCCCTCTAGTCTCATTGGCCCCCTGCCTACTTCCTCTGTACAGTGGCATTCCTATGGGGTGCGGTGGGGGGGGGGGGGGGGGGGAGAAACACTAAGTATTGCAGGAGCCTGAGCTCCTTTATAACACAGCCCTCCCCCTCACCTTCCAGGCCATTTGCAGCTTAGAGAGCAAAGCCTCTTAGCCAGCTCTCTGAGCCACGAATGGCTCTGGAGATCAGAGTAAGGGGCTACATTACACAGGAGCTCAGGCCCCTGCAACACTTAGCAACACCACCCCCATGGAACACCACTGCCTCTGTTTATGGAGTTGCATTTAATTGTCCAGATTCAGAGCCTTCCATAAACTCACACTCCACAAATTAAAAAACCATTGAAACCCTCACAAACCCTCACATTTCCCCAGCACTGACCCGTCAACGTATGGTCAGAGCTGTTCACGTCATTGGAAAGGGGCACCTGCTGAAAATAACTCCTGCATCCACATTCCTGTCCTTTTTCCGCATCTGGTCACTGACTGCAGATAGGGTTGCAGCAGATGCACCCTTTCACTTTTACATCTGAGGAGGGGAGGCGGCCGCCGAATGGCTGTGAAGGCGAGGGGGAGGGGGCTGCTTTACCCAGAAGCTCAGGCTCCTGCAAAACCTAGCATTCCCCCCCAGGACGCCACTGCCAGTATGGTCTCCCCCTTGCTTGCAGCAGAGGCAGAGCCATTCTCCCCCTCCCTTCCTGCAGCTCGATTGGCAATCAGAGCTCCCCTGCAGCGGCTTTCTCAGTGGGCCACGCAGGTAGAACCCCCTACCTGTTCTCTCCCCGCTTTCCATTTCTGTGCTCTCCCTCTCCCTCTCCCTTGTGAATCCCAGAAAGAGTACAGCTGACTCAGTTCAGCCGGACAGAGCTCAGGATGGTGCAAACTACATTGCTGGCCAACTGGCTGTCTTCCTTCCCTCACCCTCATCTAGAGAGCACAGTTAGTATCTTCCTTACAGCCAAATGCTGCTGCAGCTTTGTTAGCCTTTTATGTCCACCCCTTCAGCGCCCCCTACTGCTTTGTTGCGGAAGACACTAACCTTTCCAGACCATTGGTTCTCAAATGTTTTAGAACTAGGACCCACTTTTTAGAATGACAATCTGTTGGGACCCACAAGTGATGTCATTAACCAGGAAGTGATGTCATGGCCGGAAGTGACATCATAAAGCAGGAAAGTTTTTAACACCCCCCAAATGACAAAATCAATCAAAATCAAATAAGTAAATCAAAAGTTTCCGGTACGTATACGTTTAAAAACTCATTTAAAATAAAGAAGAATCTCCCTGACCTTCCCAAGCAGTTGCTGATCTGGTTTTTTTATGTCTCCAAATTAAAGCTGCAATCCGATTCACACTTATCCAGAAGTAAACTGCACTGACTATTGTTGTTAAACACATATACATAGCAGCCTGTTCAAAGGACAGATCTGCAAAATTTCCCCAGATGCAGCCACATACCACGGTAGCATCAAGTCTAAAATATTAAAAATAAAATGCACATTGAAATGAATGGGGACCCACCTCAAATTGGCTCACAATGCACCTGGTGGCTCCCAACCCACAGTTTGAGAAGCACGGTTCCAGACCATCAATGTAGTGTGTGACACAGTTATGACACATCTATTGTGAGTGAGCCAGATGCAATCAAAATGCAAGGAGAGTGTTTGGGCCACTCTCCGGCCACAATTCTAACCTGCAGTTAGGCCAGCAAAGTTGGGCCAGCACAAGGGACACGGTAAAATATGTTTGGACCACTCTCAGAGTCCGAGAGGCCAGCAGACAGACGTGCACCATCCTCCTTGACTCTGACAGCGGTCCAAATGTGCTTTACAGTGGCCCTTGTGACGGACAAACTTTGCTGGCCTAACTGTGCTGGCCTGACTCCAGGTTAGGATTGTGCTGTAAGGAAATAACAATAGCAACTTATTTGCTGTTAACTTTTACATCCTTCAGAGGAGTAGCCAGGTTGGTCTGTTGCCGCAAAATCAGTAAAGAGTCTTATAGAGCCTTAGTTCCTTTCAGAAGCATTCTGTGGACTGCAGGCCACATCATCAGATGCACAAAAATACACCACAAGAATCACTGATTGTATCTCCTTCGCCCCACCTTCACTCCACCTTTTTTGCTTTTTGCCTGCCAGAGATGTGTGAAGAGGGTGGCTGAGGGGCCAGCCAGTCCTGGGTGCCAGGCTGCAGAGGGATGGCTGAGAGGCCACCCCAATATGTTTTTTAATTTTTTGTCAAAAGCACAATCCTAACCTAGAGTTAGGCCAGCAAAGTTTGGCCAGCACAAGATTTGGGTGTAAAGCGTGTTTGGACCGCTCTTGGAGTCAGGGAGGATGGCTCATGTCTGTGTGCCATCCTCCCTGACTCCAAGAGCGGTCCAAACATACTTTACGGTGGCCCTTGTGCCGGCCACACTTTGCTGGCCTAACTGTGCCGACCTAACTCCAGATGAGGATTGTGCTCTTCGTTTCAGATCCAGCCCCTAACATCTCAAAGTACGGCTGGGAAAGACCTCTGCCTGATACCCTGGAGGGCTGCTGGTGGTAGCAGTCAGTTAAACAACACCTGTCTCCCCAGTCACAAGACACCCTTTCTGGAATCCTGGAGAGCTGTGATTAGTCAGTGCAAACAATGCTGATTTAGACTGTGATTCCATGCACACTTTCCTGAGAATAAGTCCACTGAACTAAATGGGACTTATGGCTATGCATAGGATTTGGCTGTTAGACATCTGTAGAATGGTTCTGAAGAGTCAGTTCTTCTGAGATTGCTCAGTGGAGCAGTTGCATTGTAATCTGTTCCTTTGACTTGCTCATTGTTGCATTAGAAATTTATTTATTTTTATTTTGAAGAATTTATACCCCGCCTTTCCCATGCCGAAGCCAATGCCCAAGGTGGCTTACATGAGCAGGCTAGTCTAAACCACCATTTTTTAAAATGGGTTTTTTACAAATCTACAGTATTCTTGTGATCCGCCAATCCTCAGTCCCAGATGTCGCCTTCCCAGTGTGGTTCTCTCCTTTGGCAGCTGCCATCAAGCCTCAACAGGCAATCAATCGCAAGTCCAGCCTGGACAGGTCCTCAAGGTCGTATTCCCTTCTTTGCCGGCTGGTCTTCTCACACACTCCACTGCAACTCTCACTTGCGGTGAGCTAATCAGCTCCACAGCGACTCTGTTCTGCCACCACAGGTCCTTCAGCTTGTCACAGCCTGGCATCCGTCTCCCATCCAAAAGCAAACCACAGATTCTCCTGCTTAGCTTCAGGCAGTGCCAGCAGCTCAACCATCAGTCCACACCTCCTGTCCTTTCTTACTATGTAATATTAGAGCTGAGCAACACATTTCAGCAGAATCGTGTTAGCAAATAACTCTATGCCACTCCTGCTGGACTGTACCACTTGAGAATGCAGGTAGATAAAGGGGTTTTCACGTAGCCTTCTCCCTGGTATGGTTTTGCTTTTAAAAATCTACTCTGTGCATATGTGTGCATGGGCACCCCTTGTTTTTCTGCTGATGCCAGACTTCAGATCTGAGGGCTTCTCATTTGCTCTCTCTGTTTCTGTCCAGGATCACTTCTGAACACCCCCTCCTCTCTGTTTTTGACAAGAGTGCTGTGGCACAGAGGACCCCTGAGGAGAGGAGAGGTGAGGCCCATTCGAGGAGGAAGGTGGCTGCATTGTTTTTGTGCAAAGAGCAAACTGGGTCTGGAGGCTGACAGTGAGGTTTCAGTGTGGCCATTGTGACTCACGCAGCAGGACCTCTGTTCCACTTGGCACACAAAGGCTGTGCCACAGGAAATGAGTCAAAGACGTTCTTCCTCACAGCAGCTTTTGCTCACAGAGTGGGATTACGGAAACAATGCAAGAAGGTGGCGCTTTCTCCATTCTCGGGGTGGGTGGTCCATGCCGTTTGACAGACTCTGTGCTCTGCCTCCTTTATGCCCTGTTCTTGTCCAGCCCAAGTCTCCTTGCAGTGGCTCCTGTCAGATATTTCATCTCTCACATCTTTTGTTTTAATTTCCTGTTTTGTTTTTTTTAAAGATTAATTTCCGAATTGGCAGCCTGGGAAATGATAGCAGTTCAGCAACGCACTCAGACAGTGCTGGTCTCTGGGTGGAATCAGGCCAGGCCAGAGTCTCCAACAATTCTGAGGCATCTGGTGGACCACTGTGAGATACAGGAGATACCCTGTGTATCATTGTGAGATACACTGTGAGACATAGGAAGCTGGACTAGAAGGGCCTTTGGTCTGATCCAGCAGGGGTCTTCTTATGTTCTTAGGATAGCAAACTAAGAACATAAGAACATAAAAAGAGCCCTGCTGGATCAGGCCAAAGGCCCACCTAGTCCAGCTTCCTGTATCTCACAGCGGCCCACCATCTGTTTGTACCTCATATTTCACTCAGAATTTTACCTCAGAAATTTACCTCAGAATGCCAGATGCAGGGGAGTGGCAACAGCATGCAGGCACTTTGTTGTCTACTGAGCTCCCTGAGGCATCTGGTGGGCCACTGTGAGATATAGGAAGCTGGACTAGATGGGCCTTTGGCCTGATCCAGCGGGGCTCTCCTTATGTTCTTATGACAATGATTCTAGCACAGCCAGGAAAACAATAGTTCACCTTTCCAACCCGACACCCCTCCCCAATGTATAGCCCTGTTTTGCTTCGAAGACAACATTTTGCTGTTCCCAGGTGGGAAATCCAAAATATATACATTCCCGGATCCCATATCTGTGGTTTCAGGTATCCACAGATATGGAAGGGAAAAAATGCCACGTGCCCAGTTACCTGGTATAAAGGCTTACTGGGTGAAGAAATCTTCCTTACAGCACAATCCTAACCTGGAGTTAAACTGGCACAGCTAGGCCAGCAAAGTTTGGCCGGCACAAGGGCCACCGTAAAGTATGTTTGGACCACTCTCGGAGTCACAGAGGCCAGCACACAGATGTGAGCCATCCTCCCTGACTCAGAGTGGTCCAAATGCACTTTACAGTGGCCCTTGTGCTGGCCAAACTTTGCTGGCTGAACTGGATTGCACCCTTAAACTGTGCACTGTAAGCCTAAGGAGGTCAACAGGAAGCACTAACTCACTGGGCAGTAATTGGGCAAGGAGTGGGGGGAGTTCCCCATATCCTCGTTTCAGAAGGCATCCCCTGTGGATACTGGGTTAATGACCCACTTCCGGTGGGTCCCGACATTATAAAAAGTGGATCCCAGTCAAAATTGGGAACCATTGCTTTAGCCTATATGTGAAGCTTTGATTTTTTGCTCCAGTGTGCATCTCTTTACATTGAAACGTGCCTGCCATTTTGCTGTCCATTCCCCCAGTTTGAAGAGATCCTTCTGGAGCTCTTCACAATCCCTTCTGGTTTTCATCACCCAGAAGCCTGCAAGTCAGCTTCCCGCTTCTGGTATCCTCGGACCTGCACCATCTCCTAACCTGGCATAAATCGAAATTGAGAACGGGGACGTGCCAGGAGCTGAGAAAAGGAATAGCATGCAGTGCAAGTCGCCCATGCCAGATTCCACCTCCGCCCACCTCCTGCCCTCCCCTGTTCCACCCCCACCACAGACTGTCATTGGTGGGCATTGTCTGGTACATGGTGGGCCTCTGTGGCCTCTCCGCCGGTGCTCCCGCTGTGCAGGTTTTGACTGCCGCGGGGTTTTTCTGATGGCCGTAAGGTAGTAACTGCTGGCTCAACTCTGGTTTGCCAGCAGGTAAACTCAATAGAATTGGACTGTCAGAAAGGTAGGATGTAATTTTTTTTAAATAAACAAATCACAGTTGAGCTGAATCGTGGTTTTCTGAATTCAGACATAATGGGAATCCATGGTTTTACTCTAAGAGCTAAAGCTTTCAGTCCCCTCTCCTCTCTTGTGTGAGTCTGCAATCCTAAGCAGCGCTGGATTGCCAAGGCTGGCCAGACAGTGCCAAATCCAGCGCTACTTAGGAGAGGCTGGAGCCTCTCCGCGGCAAGGGAATGTTTGCTCCCTTACTGTAGGGGAGGCTGCAGCCTCCCCTAGGCACTCCTCAGATCTGCGCCTGCTAAATAGCAGGCGCAGATCCGAGGAGACCTGGCAGTCCAAATTGGGGCTGTGCGGCCTCCCGAGTGGGTCTAGGATTCAGCCGTATCCCCTCCCCACCCCCCCCCCCGCCAATCCTTGTTCCGACTTCGGTCGGCGCAAGGGAGGCTCCCCATCGGTGCTCTCAAGTCAACGCTACTTGTAGCGTCAGCTTGAGAGCTGTAGCGCCGATGCGGGGGTGCCACTTGGCCCTCTTGGGTCAGCGCTACACCCATCGCATTGACACTATGATGTAGTGTCGATGCGACGGGCAGCACAGGATTGTGTTGTGAAGCTCTCCTCTCTCTGAGGCTCTTATCTTACACATGGCAGAAGTTCAGACAGATAGATAACTGTGGACAATGTTTAGACACCACCATCACAAAGGTCCTTTCTTGTGTGCCCGTCGGCCACATCTCCGACAGGAAAGGAACCCAGAGCAGGTGCACATGGGAGGTGATGGTCTTGATGATATCTTGGTCACAGGACCATTGTTCTGTCAGGGGGGATAGATGTGAAGGTATCCAGCAGAGCAGCGGAATTTGCAGCCCAGGACGCCAAGCAAAAGGAACACACAGAAGCGAAGGATTCCTCCACCAACCCAGTCTTTACTTGAAGCTATTGACAGCAGCACAGCACAGCAAACACAGACGTCGGAGCACGACACTCCGACCACGACCCACACGCAGTGTCGGGAGCGTTCTGGTTACCTACAGCTCTTGCTCCAGCCAGATCGCTCTGATTTGCCTAACGAGGCAAGTGCTTTCACCTGTGCTGTGATTCAGCGCTTTTCCCATCACAGCTGTTCGTGATTGCCTCTGTCGGGCCTTGGCTTCTTCAGGCCTACAAATTGTCTAGGTTTGGGCACTTGGCAAACCTTGACATGTTCTGCACACTCTTTGAGACCACCTGGGGTTGTAATGAAACGAACCAGCACTTTCCATGGGGTTTGGAACCAGAAAGGCACTTGTCAAGATATTGTCTTCCTGTGAACATAAAATATACTTCCTTCTATGGGATCTGATGACTGTCCTTTCTGTTGTCCACATTATTTATCCATTAAAATATTTATACCCTGCTGTTTCCTCCTTCCCTTAGAGGGGGAGGAGGCACTCAAGGTAACGTACAAGAAACACTGAATGACTAAAGACTAAAAGTGTATGGAGAGGCAGTAGCTCTGCAGGGCTTCAGGTGGTTTCCCCCCAATCCTGCCTGGACATGTCAGGGATGAAACTAGGACCGAAGAGTAAGTTGTTGCATCACCTGAGACTTTCCTTTCCCTCCTTGTGCCTCATGCAGCAAATGGTTGTGCGGAATGCAGATTCAGCCACCCTGCCTGGCTGCCTTCACTAAGCCTCTGAACAAAGATGGTCTATCTCTGGTTCAAGATGGTGCCTCAGTTGTCCTGCAGTATCGTTCTGCACACTCTTTGAGGGTGTAGCAGCAGACTTCTGGATTACTGTAGAGGCCCAGGCCTCAATCAGCTTGACTGAATGCTGCCAAGAAGCTGGTGAAGGAAGTCAAGGTTGAAGGAACGTATTCTGTGGTCCTAACAACTTTATTTACTCACAAGTCAAAAAACCCAGGATGTGATCTTATTTACAGGTTCAAATCTACTACTCTAGCAGAATACAACTGGTCATGGAATTTCCCAAAAGGCAGGTGAGGGTTCCCCTAAACCAGACAGAGATAGCAGTGGGTGGTAGTGGTGGTTGCTTCAAGGAACCAAAGTTTGGCCTTTTCCCTAGGACCGAAGAGGACGGTGTCTCCATAGCCACCAGGCCAAGAAAATTTCACAAGGCTGGCCTGGGTCATGGTCTCTGGGCATGTGGCCAGCACCTGGTACATGAATTTGTCAGGCAACACCCCAGCCTAATTCTAATTCAGTGGCTCTCAAATGTTTTAGCACTGGGACCCACTGTTTAGAATGATAATCTGTCCAGGACCCACCGGAAGTGATATCATGGACGGAAGTGACACCAGAGCCTGTTGCTTTCCTGAGAATGCAGCAATAAGTTGGGTTATTTCTCAGCCATTTTTCAATAGCAATAGAATAAGCATGTTTACAATTGTGATACAGGGAAAATAACGACACAGCCCTCCCCCTTTCCAGCATTCCATCTTCCCATATTTTCAATATGGCTGCTCTGGGTGATTTGGGACCCACCTGAAATTGGCTTGCAACCCACTGGTGGGTCCTGACTCATAGTTTGGGAAGCACTGTCCTAATTCAATTACCACCTGGAGGAACTTTTCTGGAATGTGCAGACTGGTCCTAAAATTTCTGGAATTGTAATCTCATGTCTCGACTTGCCTCCATACTCTACTGAAATAGCAATAACTTGTCTACCTTCTGCGCAGGCAAAATAAGAAGCTGCTTTTGGGATGCAAAGCAGGTTTTCTTCTCCCAGGGCAAGAGAAACAGAATACCTCCAGTTAAACTATAATAGAATAGAAATAGAATACCTCCAGTTAAACATTCACTCAGCTCATTTTCCATGGACAGGTTGACCCCAGAGGGATGTTAAGATTGCACTAATGTGTGGCTTGCAGGGGGTTCAGGCTGGTTTTATAAATGCTGCGCTTTAGCTCTTCTTGCAGTCTGAATTTTTCTGCATCCCCAGAACTGTTTTGTTACACACGTAAAACTGTGACCAAATCAGTCAGTCAGTCTGTCAAAGAACTCACCGAAAGCAGTATCTAAGTATCCATCCATCCATCCATCCATCCATCCATCCATCCATCCATCCATCCATC
>JAJKFI010000036.1:5170772-5196201 GCA_029204185.1 Lerista edwardsae | reverse complement strand
GTAAGTAAGTAAGTAAGTAAGTAAGTAAGTAAGTAAGTAAGTAAGTATACAGAGTGGGCAGCCTCAAGGCAGCCTGTATAGTCATGGCAGGAAATAAACCTCAAAATTCAAGTGATCGACATTGTACACAGATCACATTGTGGCTTATTTAGGAAGCAGTTTTTGTTTCGCTGAGTTCAGAACAATGCATTAGCTTTTAAGGATTCCACATAAGGGAATAATTAAACACAATGGTGTGACAAGCAATAGAACAGTGTAGGTCGAGACCCACTAGGTGGGTTGCGACCTGATGTCAGGTGGGTCGTGGAATGCTGGGAGCAGCCATCTTGGAAGCTGCAGACCTTACTCTTGCTAGATTCCTTTTGTGAGTGTTCACAGTTGGAATTATCAAGTGAGGGTTTTTTAAAAATGCTTTTAGTTCAGTGCTTTTACATAATATTTTGTCCTAATCTTGCTTTCTAGCAGGGATGTTTCATGGTTGTACAATTGCAGCAGTCCAAGAATGCATTTCAGGAGTGTCATTTTATTATATTACAATGATAGCACTTCCTGCTTGATGATGTCACTTCCTGACACATCACTTCCAGGTTAATGACATCACTTCCGATAGGTCCCGACATGAGTGCCATTCTAAAAAGTGGGTCCTGATCTAAAAAGTAGAAGATATGAACCACTGAGTTTAATACCAGTTGATTTAGTGCTCCAAATTACATACAGCAGCCATGCAGGGTAGACCATTGTGTGTGTGTGCCGCCTTACTGAGGCACAGTGGCTTGTGTAACACCATCCAATGAGTTAATGGCTGTGAAATTCCAGCCTAGGACTTTCCAGCCTGCCATGAAGATTAATTAGGGAAAGCACCAGTACCTGCAAAAGTTTCCTTTTCCTGTTAGAACCTCCAGTGCAAGGTAAGAACTGTTCCTTCACATACAGGCATGCCCCAGCATCCACTGATTCAGTATCTCAGTTATCCATGGATCCTGGGATGCCTATTAAAAAAAACAGAGGAACAAACATATCTCTTTTTTCACCTTGTTGCAGCAAAACCACTGATGTTCCCCATCTTTAAAAAGGCATCCCCAGTATCCACGGTTTCAGGTACCTACTGGGAGGTCAGGAATGGAATCCCAGCGGTTACCAGGGCATGCCTGTATTCACTAATGTGGCAGCTCCTGTTAGCTCAGGGTATAAAAGCTCACAGCATTTGGTGGAGTTAAAAGAAATGTTGGGATAGATATGTAGCTTGAACTTTACTGCACAAGTAATCCAATTAAGGGCACAATCCTAAACCCAGGTACCTGGGAGTAAATGCCACTGAACATGGTGGGACTTATTTCTGTGAAAGCATGCATAGGATTATGCTGTACGCTTAATTTTCCATTTCTGTCATGCCTTTCCTTGAAGGTTCCTGAGCAGCTAATAGTGACATAATCAGAACACAAAATCAGGGGTATGGGGAAGGGGGAGTAGAGCAGGGATCAGAGCTCACCCAGCACCAGCAGTGACATCATCCGCAGGAGATGCTGCTGCCTCTTTTTAAACCTTTTTTAAAAAAGATCTTAACTGAAAATAAGTGTCAGGCTTAGCAGCAGGCAGACTGAGAAATTTGCCAAGGGGCATATGCTAACCTCTGAGGGAGTTGGGAGTCTTGCAAATCTTTGCAGGTGTGGGGCAAAGGCAGCAACAGGATCCCCAGGATCGTGCTGCTGCCCTGAGCGAAGGGGCCTTTTTTAGATTTGTCCCTCGCAGAGCTGGAGTCCAGGGGGTGTAGGGAACCCTGGGGAGCTTCTAACAGGGTCCCCCAAGCTGCAGAATAAGTTTAAAATGCCATCGTGACCAATGTCTGGCAACTGCGATAGCAAAGCCAGAAGAGTGGGTTGCAGTTGTGTTTTAAACTTATTCGGCAGCTTAGAGCTCCCCAGGGCTCCCTTCACCACCACCCCCGGACTCCAGCGCTGTGAGGGGTACATAAAAAAGCCCCTTCGCCCAGGGCCGCAGCACAGTGTTGCTGCCTTCCCCCTCTCCCTGCTCCCTAAAGGGGCAGAAGCCTTTAAGCAGAAGCCAGTGCTTCCCAGGGTGGTAAGTTGTGACCTGCCACTTTGGGAACAATTTCTCTTGGCCGTTGTCATTCCTAAGGGCTACCTGAGCTCTGCAGAACTTGCATCTGTTGCCTTACTGAGAAACAGTTTAGAGTTTATGTTACATAGAGGGTACAGTCCTATGTAAATTACCTAAAAGTTGATCCTACTTAGGAGGATTATCAGATACAAGTTGGGAGAGAGTGCCTACTATACCCTTAACCATTCCATCCAATACAAAGAGGGAATTTGGGCAGGTGTCGCTCATCATGGAAGGGTTTCAAAAGCTGCACCTGCCCAAATGCCCTCCCCTATACAATGGTTAAAGGTATAGGCACTCTCTCCCAGCTTGTATCTGGTAGCCCTACCACTTAGTCAACTGGGTTACAAAACTATGGTAGGGAATTGGAGGGAGGTGGGCTGGTGTGACGGCCAATTGGTGCCCTCCACAACTGGCTTGTCCTCCATTCCAATTGAAACAGCCTGGAGGCTTGCAGAACTAGTTTGCTCACCCTGAAACAGGAAAAGGTTTGTTTGCACTGATTACAGTGCAGAAACTTTCGAACGGTTCCTGTTGCTCTGAAAATGCTATGCCTGTAGGGCTGGCCTTAAGGTCATCACACTGGGCCCTGCACTTTGGGGACCCCCACAGCAACACAACGAGCATATTGCCTGCTGCTGTAGCCAGGATCTCTGTGGGCTGTAGGTCAGTGAGGCAACTGGAGCACTTTACTTTCAGCCCTCCCACCTGCCCCTGCCTCCAAAGCAGCCCAAAATGGGCCTTGTGGCAACAGTTGGAGGTGACATCATCATGTCATCACCAATATTTCCAGGTGACGCACTTTGTGCATGGCACCACAAGTACTCTTCTTGGTGAGTGAAGGGCCCTGTGGGGAGAGTGGAAAGCCCTCAAGAATTATTATTATTATTATTATTATTATTATTATTATTATTATTATTATTAAGTGAATTTTTAACCTTGCCTTTCTGCCCCAAGGGCACCCAAGGAAGCTTACAATATTTAAATTATAAACATTAAAATCAGATAGAACAATAACAGTAAAATAACATTAAAACAATTTAAAATGAAGAGGCCCCCATGGATCCCACAGTTGCCATTAAAAATGCCAGCCAACGTGTCAGCAGCTAAAAGCTTCTTTAAATAAATTCTTAAGACCCCACCGAAAGATTACCAAAGAGGGGGGAATTCTTAATTCTAAGGGGAGGGAATTCCACAGTCGTGGGGCCACCACCGAGAAGGCCCTGTTCCTGGCCGCCATCCCCCTCACCTCGCCTGGTGGGGGCACAGTCAGAAGGGCCCCCTCAGATGACCTGAGAGTACGGGTAGGATTGTAGGGAAGGAGGCGGTCCGTCAAATACCCTGGACCCAAGCCATAAAGGGAATGCCCTGCAGTGGGTCCCACAGCTCCTAGAGCCGGGCCTGTTTTCTTGCATTATCCCTTAGGAACATTTCTCTAGCTACACTATCCTTTAGGAAGGGGATGGTGGTTACTGCTGGCTCCTCAAAGAAGCACCCTAAGTGCTTCCTCTTTGCATGCTTAATTTAGATTGTCTAAGACTACACAGTTCCACCTGAGGGCGGATGCAAGTTCTCCAGATCAGAAGGCAGGATCTAAGTACTGGAGGCTAAGGTGTAGGGTAGTCACAGATTTTGGTTTAATTGTAAGCTCCAGAGGAGAATTCTCTGGTCTATCACAGAGCAATTGGGGCCTTACTGAGATTTTTTCCCCTTGCTCTGCACAAAGGAAGTCTGTATGTCCAGAAGGCTTATCCACCTCTCTTCTTGAGCCAGCCTGAGAGCCGTAGCCTGGAGGCGCAGAAAGGGGCCTGCATTGTGCAGGCATGCAGCACAAACAGGCCCTCCCGTTCTTGGAGTGTTTTCCATTTGTCTCCTCTTCTATGACCTACTTCTGGACGTAATGCAGGATCTAGCAGTAACTAGGTTTCTTAGCAACTGTGGGGGCATGGAGACAACCAACATAGTTCATCTGATGCCTCTAGTCCTGCCAGGGGAAGGGTCTGGAAATGACACAACATAGAACTGTCATTTATTTCTGCTTTACTATTTGATGTACAATAGAAAACAGAACTCTTTTGCTGGTAGAAACCCTTCCAGATTACATCTAGTCTTGGTGCATTTGGCAAACACTGGCTGAGTTCAGATGTAGCATGAAATGTATGTTTACCATAGTTAACATACATAGTTAATGTATGTTAACCATAGTTAAGAACCCCATGGTTTGTGTTCCAAACATACATTAGGCAGAGCAATGCTGAGAATGGCTGCTTGTCTTCTTTGGTCTCCCATCTGCTCGGAGCTCAGCTTTGTAAGTTACTACTGTTTTTGTAAGTCACTACTGTCTTCATGATGCTGCAGGCAGCCTCTTGAGGTCAAGCAACCTCAGCATCCTAACTGTGGTTTTGTCAATGGTCTTTGAATTAAGACATTACAGCAAACCACACGAAGCTGTGCTTTGCAAGCCAGCTTCAAACAGTGGTTTCAGATCTTGGTTTGTTGTAAACCACGGCTGTTTGGTGGACATTAAAGCAAACCACAATTTAGCTAAGCAAACCATGATTTTGTAATATGCCTGAACCCAGCTGCAGCCTTTGTTGTTAGCCACTTGCTGAATTGGTGATTGGCTTTTCTGCAGCCTCCCTGACTCCTTTCTCTCTTTGGACTTGTGCTAGCAAAATTGCTAGAGCATATCTAGAAGACCCATTGCAGAGCAGGAGGCTTATGCAGGGGTAAAGGGATTTAAATACCATTTCCCTGCTGAAGTCTCTTGATCTGTTCTCCCCAGTGGAGGGGCTCTCCTATACGTTCTGCCAGTTGAGAAGTGCGATCAGCAAGCATGTCGAGACAGCCTTGTCCGTGACAACACTCAGCTTGTGGGACTGCCTTCCCTGGAAGATCAATCTGGGCCCCTCTGTGCATGGTTTTCACTGTCTTCTGAACACCTCCTTATTTAAGGCTCTTTGTGATCTGATGTCTCTGCAGTTTGATTCAAGGTGTTTTTATTTTCTCCGTTGTTTTATTGTGTTTTCGTTGTCTCGTGGTTTTATTTGGTGGATTTCAGACTATGTTGCTGCCACTTTGTACAGAAGAAAAAATGAAGCACAACTATTTTAAAGAAAGCAAAATCTCCCACTATGTCACCAGTTGCAGGCTCTATTTCCCAAGGTTCTGCTCTGCTCAAAAGCTGCAGACAGACTCTCAAGCTCCACAGCACCTCATGTTTTCATGCCACTAACCTGTTTACTGGAATCTAAGCCAGCAACTCAATTAAATGCATGGTATGTCTAGCTGGTTTCCAGATTTTTGAAAATACCAATGAAGAGAGTGCCTCAGGAAAGTGAATTCAAGTTGTAGATACAAATGTTGTCTCCACTGAACAATACTTAGGCCAAGTTTACATTCCTTGTGTAAACAGGAACAACAGGAACATGCCATGGGCGTTTACTACCTGTTTAAGCACTTGGCATCTATTTCATTTGGCATCTATTTCATCAATACATTTGCTGGTGTTTTTCTTTGAATAAAGTGGCAAATGGGAGAAGTGTGTGGAATTTTGCAGGAGAGAAGGTCGCTCCTTATTCCCATCTTCAATATTCGTTCTTGGCATGAAGTGTGCATTGGGAAACAGACTTTGCCTCTGCTTGCTACAAAAGTGGTTAATATCAACATTGCAGAAGCAGGCATTGTAGAGGCAAATATGGGTCAACGGACAGTTACAGCCCCTGAGGATCTTGAGAGCTGCACGTTCTAAACTTGACGGACCAGTGGTGCTGTAGCAACTTCAGCAAATGGGAACATGGGTCTGCAGGTTGCCAGCATCACGAGAAACAGCATTGTTTCTCTTGCAATTTTAACCTTTTGAAGGGTGCCTTTTTTCTCTTGAAGAAGTGCACTTATTTTGAGGGTCAAACTATGAAGTTACTTTAAACAGGGCTATGGCACAGGGGAAAAGGGTTAGAACATAAGAGTCCTTCTGGATCAGGCCAAAGACTCATCTAGTCCAGTTTCATGTATTTCACAATGGCCCACCAGATGCCTCTGGGAGCCCACAAGACAACACATTCTTGTATTTTGTTGTCCCTCCCTTCCATCTGAAATAGGTTCCCTCTAAAATCTGGAAGGTGCATACAGTCATCATGGCTTCTAACCTGGGAATTGTAATGGTGCAAGTACAAAGGTAATACATCACATACCACACATGCCCAGTGAAGATTGCTCCCCTCCCAAGACTGCTGTTCCCAACACAGAAACATGAATGGAATGAAAAGATGCATTTTAAGCTTTGCTTACTTTGGCCCAGAGAAAACATTCACAAGCAATGCTTAATTTTTTTTTTAAACTTGCACTTTTAATTCAAATGTAATGTAAAAAAATGTAAATCTAATATGCACCTTTGATTTTAAAACGAGTCTCTTGCCCTCCCAATGTTTACAATATTCTAATGTTGTAAGGGGTGGCTTGAAGGTGCTTTTTCTTGTCATGTATGAATTTGACTTCCAAATGTAATCTTTTAAATAAAGTGATTGGCTTGACAGCTCATAACAACTTTCTCCTTCTTGGGTAACCTTGTGACGCAGGCTTATCAAATTTAAACAAGAATTTTTGTTGACAGAAGATTAGTTTGCATGGTTACACAAGGAAGTCTATTCGGTGCACCTGATGCAAGATATACAATGGAGTCAAAGCTAGAAGAGATGGGTTCAGGTTGTGTCCCAGTTATTTGAATTAGCTGTGAATGTGGCAGATAAAACGACATTTATTATATTTCTGACAGCCCAATCCTAACTAACACACCCGGCCAATGCAGTCGTGCCAACAGAGTGTGGGCTACATCCTGAAGGTGGGGGGCAGTCCTGGAGGCCTCCCTAAGGTAAATGAACTTTTATTCCCTTACACAGGAGTAAGGCTCTGCTGTCCCAATTGGCCTCCCCAGATCTGCACACTGGCATCTATTGATGTTGATGGTAATGTCGCTTGGTATCAGTCCGTACTGTCCTTTATTGTAGTGTGGAAACATTACCAGGAATGGAAAGAAAAATAAGGTGGGGTGTCTTCCATAACACCCCATGCTGAACTACATGAACTATTCCTAATGGAAGAGAGAAGGGTTATCAAAAATTGCACCATGACCAGTTACCATGACCATACCCCCTTACTAGTACTCAGCCATGTCTCACTGCAGAGGGATGACTGGTTTGAAGAGCCATCCCAGCTCAGTGGTTGTGAACAGGCTTTGCATTCAGAACGTCTAACACTCAATCCCTGCCCCGGCTCGATCAGAATAGCCAGTGCAATTCTGTGCTTGAATCTGTGAATCTGAATCAGTGAATCTGTGCTTGACTTTGACTCACTGAAAGGCAGTTTCATAGGAGAACATGAGTCTTTGGTTTCCTGTAGCAGGAAAGTCTGCTTAGCTTCTGTTAAGATCTAAATGGTGCAATACCAAGATAGAAGTTATATGGATCCCAAGTTGTTTCAGCAGCACCAGTGAACTGGAAGTACAAGAAATGCCAGTTCAATCAGGTCAGTTATGGAGTGCCTACATATTTCTCTGTGTGGTCAAACTGCCTTTATTGAACCATATTTTCCTGACTGTGTGGAACAAGGAAGTCAAAGGGTCTGAAAGCATTTGCACTGGCATAGACTGGAAGGATTTACAAGGGAAATGAGGAGACACACAGGGCTAATCCACACAATTAAATAATATGGAAAAATCATTACAAGAAAACGCAAAAGAGCACTTGCATTACATTCTTATGTACTCTTAGTAGGGTGTAAATACCACCAAAGTCACTGGAACCTATTTCTAAGTAAACATAATTAGGTTTGTGCTGTTAGTGATTATACAGTACTTTCTAAGAGCTGACAACATTGCTCATTCACATGCATGTTTGTACTTACATGTATCATGCATACAAGTGCACAATAACGTAGACTGAACCAAACTGGGAGAAAGACTTCTGAACACAAGGAGCGTGGACTATTCCAGAAGGGGTCAAGCCCCTCTAGCCCCACTACCAGCTAAAGATGACCAGGATAAAGATGGGAGGGATTAGAAGACCAAATGACTTCTAGTCTGGGCTCCCACAGCAGAAAGGAGAGTTTAAGCTGGTCTTCTTTTTGTTCAGAGTGGTGTAATTTGCATCCAAATGATACCAAGCATGGTGTTTCCGTTTCCTTAACTCTATAGACTGAAGTATATCAGTGAGGTGCTTTGCTGGTGGAATGAGAATTTGCACCCCGGCAACTCATACTGGGATCCATTCAAAGGAAGGAAAGACCCTGGAATTGATTCTAGGGCTGGTCGAGCAAAGACCATCTATTTCATCCTTCTGATTTCTTATTTCTTCAGTGAGACTTTATTCTTCCTTGCTGTTTAATAGTCTGGAGCCTTGAGAGGGCCCATCACCCATTTTGCAAATTCAGAAAACGGCAACATGGAAATAAAGAAACGGCCAATTATTTTGGCCAATAAGGAACATGATTATTTTCCACGCTTGGTCTTATTCTCCCATGATGCACCAAAGGAAGAACATATTGCTTCTGCCAACTGGCATTAACAACACTGGCAGAAGAGGCATCTAGGGGCCTGTGTCCCTTGGGGCCACAAAAGCCCTTTGTTCAGAATGGGCTGTGCCTTTCCCACCTGCAGTGCACCTTGACTCCTTCACATAAAGCAGACTAGAAAGCAGACAGCTTGTGCCTCCCCCCTTTCCAGGGCTCCCATAATGCTTCTGTCACAGACTCACCAATACTGCACACTTGCAACTTCCTGTCACTTCCAGAATCTACATCTGGAGACCAGCACTGAAATAGAGGAAGAGTAAAATATCTAAAGAACCTTCTGATGAGGGTGAAAGAGGAAAGTGCCAAAATTGGCTTGAAGCTCAACATCAAAAAAACTAAGATCATGGCAACCACTCCCATCACTTCCTGGCAAATAGAAGGGGAAGAAATTGAAACAGTGTCAGAATTTATTTTCCTGGGCTCCAAGATCACCGCAGACGGTGACTGCAGCTATGAAATTAAAAGACATTTACTTCTTGGGAGGAAAGCTATGGCAAACCTAGACAACTTAACCAAAAGCTGAGACATCACCCTGCCAACAAAGGTTCGCATAGTCAAAGCTATGGTTTTCCCAGTAGCAATGTATGGCTGTGAGAGCTGGACCATAAGAAAGGCAGAGCGCCGAAGAATAGATGCTTTTGAATTATGGTGCAAGGACTCCTGGACTGCAAGGAGATCCAATCGGTCAATCCTCCAGGAAGTCAAGTCTGATTGCTCCCTGGAAGGACAAACCCTGAAGCTGAAGCTCCAATACTTTGGCCACCTCATGAGAAGAGAGGACTCTTTAGAAAAGACCCTCATGCTAGGAAAGATTGAAGGCAAAAGGAGAAGGGGGCGGCAGAGGATGAGATGGTTAGATAGTGTCACCGAAGCGATGAACATGAAATTGGGTGAACTCCGGAAGCTAGTGGAGGACAGGGAGGCCTGGCGTGCTGTGGTTCAGGGGGTCGCGAAGAGTCGGACACGACTTAGCAACTGAACAACAACAACAAAATATCCATCAGGAGCAAAATACACATATTTAAGGCACTAACATTTCAGAACAATTTAAAGACATTATCCTTCACAGACAGATATATACCGCATAGGAAAAACACACACACAGTAAAAAGAAATCCCCAAGTGCCCACTTATGCAATAAGTCCCTTGTGTGGCTGATGTTTCATAACACTTCAAGTATTTTTTCCATCCAGCTTCACTCTCAATCAAGGAACTCAGTGCTGGCAAGGAACTCCGTACCGTTTCTTATCTTCCTTGAGGCGATGGCTCTCATGCAGGTACAACCTGCTCTATCGTCACCCAAAGCTATTCAGGGCATATAAAAAATTGCAACAGGGTTAATCCCTTCAAATTGGGCCTGTACAGCTCCTCAAAGGGGCAGAAACAACAATGTCTTATCAATCAATAACAACAACACCCTCTAAAAAAAACTGAGAGGCCCTTAAGATCTGGAATACCCCTTTCCTTTTAGCAGCTGTACAGGATCACACATGCTTACATTAATGTTTATATAGGTTGCTCCATGTGCATGCACTTCAGAGCAGAAGAGAGGATAGCTCCCTGCCCCAAGGGATTCACAATCATACATACAAAAGGGGTAGGGGAAGAATATGGGATTTAATGAACCGAGCAGGTAAAGGACTATGGTTTAAGGAGAACACTGGTTCAGTTTGTCCTTGTCCCTCTGATGACCTGCAAGGCAGAGACAACAATGTTGCCTTGTGAGGTTATTATAGAGACTTCTGCAAAGTGCTTTCAACGCTGGAATGCACAGCATGCTGTGTCGTCATACATCACTTTGTGTGCTGGAGAAAAAGCCTATATAGGTGTGCTCCAGTATCCACTGATTTGGTATCCAGTGTTTCAGTTATCCAGGGATAACATGGAGACTATTAAAGAGGTTATCATGGAGACTGGGAGACATGGAGACTATTAAAAAGATAAGAGGAACATTAAAAAAATATTTTTTTTACCTTGTGGCAGGAAAACCACGGATGCTCCCCTATCTTTATAAAGAACTCCCCAGTATTCACAGGCGTGGGGATGGGGATTTGGAACGGAACCCCACCGGATACTGGGCCATGCCTGTAGGTATGTACAAATGTTAAGGAGCCCTGGCCCTAAACCTGCCCCCCACGTGAGGGGCAGCGCTTCATGCGACCCACGACATGGGCTGCGGACAGTCCGGATAAGCTAAACGGGCCCACCAGCCTTCAGTGCGCCACAGGGCTCTTCGGTGATGCCAACTACAGAGAGCACTGAACTAACCAGCGCTGGAGCAGCAGCTTGCACGTCTTGAGGGCTGGAAGGAAGAAGCCCCCCGGCCCGCAGTGGCACCCAAGCTCAGCCACCCCACCCCCCGGAGAAGCAGTCCTCATTGGGGCGAGGGGAGTGTCGTCTACTTGGGAGTCGGCGAGTGCTCGGAGGTGGCTGGTCCCAGGGTTGGAGCCTTGACCAGCGGGGTGCAAGGGGCGGGGGAGATAACATGCTAATATAAGTGTTGCAGGAGCCTGAGCTCCTGGGTAAAGCGGCCCCGCCCCCCTCGCCTTCACAGCCATTCGCGGCTCATCTTCTAGGAACCCCACTGCCCCTACACCCCCGTGGGGCGCAGCTCCAGGGCAGCCTCGCCGCCGACCGCGGTGAAACCCCGTCCCGTCGCCTCACAGCCGGGCTGCCACCCCTCCCCCCCACAGCAGAGCCCGGCCTCCGCGGCTTCCATTGGCCACGACCTGTCGTGGGCGGGGCGAGCGGGGAGAGCGACGGGACGCCAGTAGCCAATCGGCGGGGCTACCGAGGCCCCTGTGGGACCCTCTCCCCCACGGTGGGGGCGGGGCGAGAGGGCGCTGTGTGGCGGTTGGCGGCGCCTTCGTGCCCTCCGCGCGCGGCGGTTGGCTGGATGGTTGGCGGGCAGGCAGGACGTGGAGGCGCTGCCGCCGCGCTGTTACTGGAAGGGGCGTCGACGGGCTTTCCTCAGCCGCGCTGAGCGCCTGCCTTTGCCTCGCTTCCCGCGGGTAGGAGACGCGGCGGAGGGGGACGCTGACAGCTCCGGGATCGGGGTGAGGGGGGCGGGTCTTCAGGGCGGGGCAAGACGGGGGGGGCACACCGCGCGTGCGCGCTGAGGCTGTGCGGGGAGCCCCCGTTGCTGAGACGCGGGGCTGGGCTGAACAGACGAGCTCGGGGCCCCCTCCCTCGGGCGATGAGGCGCGCAGTTCGGGGGGGGGGTGTCGGGGTGTCTGTGTGTGGGAGAGGCTGCAGGGCGTCCTCGTGCCCCCCCCGTAGCTCCTCATTTGCGTGTGAAAGGGTCCTGGGGGGACATTGCCTGCAATGAGTCCCTTGAGTGCCCGCCCGTGGCATGGGGAGGAGAGCCTTGCATTTATCTCTGCAAACCGGGTAAAGAGGCGCTTTTTTCAAGTGGGGCTGCTCACTGCCCCCCCCCCCCCCAGCACAGAGTCTTTTTTAGTGGCTATTGCTGGTGGCACAGCAGCATGCATTCTTCTGCATTTTTTAAATGGTGAGCTCTTTTGGGACAGGGAGTCAGTTAACATTATTATTATTAATAATAATATATAATATTAATAATAATTCTGTAAACCACTTTGTGAACTTTTTTTTTTTGTTGAGAAGTGGTATACAAAGACTGGATTGTTTTTTAAAAATGCAAATGTTGATCTTTCTTGACTAGATTTCACGACAAACCCCCTTTTCAGAAATCGAATCGTGTGTTGCTTTGTTCTCCTGATTACATCTCTCCCCTTCTGGGGTGAGGAAACTTTCAGCTCAGGAAGCTCCTCCTCCCAGGGATGAGCTCAGAATGTTGGTGCAACTGAAGGCAGCTGCCTTGATCATTGCTCTCTTCCTCCTCTCTGATTTTTAGGTGCGATGTCCGGAGCAGATCTCGAATCCCCTGAGTAGTTTGCACTGGGAGGAGTGGATGTCTTGCCCTTCCACTTTTGTGCCCTTGCCATGGAAGACCTGCTACCTTCTGCTGTACTGGAAATCTGCGTTCTGGTTGGCGTCTCTAGAGAAAAGTTGCAAGAAGTCTCCCAGGTAAAAAAATTGGCAACTGTTTAATGTTTTTGCTGGGTCTTGGGCAGTGGTTTGCTGCAACTAAATTGACCAAAACTGGCAGGGCAAAATGTTAGAACAGGTTTTGTCCTTCCAGGCATAGATTTGGTTTAAACAAGTGCAACAACATTTCTCGGCTACCCATCTGTGCAAAGCTGCTAAAGTGTTCTTGATATATTGACAAACCGGTATGCCCACCCTGAGGCTGAGAATCAAAGCCAGATTCTCCTCCACACAGATTCCCTTGTAAATGTGTAATGAATTACAGGCGCTTAGAATTATCATGACTGGTTCACTAATTTGTTAACTTCCTCATTTTTTTGGCTCTGACTAGAGAGTTTGGTTGCGAATTTGAATGTTGTGTGGTGTCAGCTTTGTAAGGTTTATTGCCTTGTGCAAGGTGAGAGGATTCTTGCACAAAGGACTTTGCAAAAATAAACCTCTCAGAAGGAAGCGTTCTGAAATGGAGAGGTGCTGCAGTGCTGAAAGTTGGCATGTCAGCAACTTGTGATGTGTTACTGGTCTGCTCTAATACACGGCAGGATCTTAATAATCAAACCTCTGCAAAGCTTAATGGTTGTATTTTCTTGTTGACTTGTAATTTCTTTTTCTAGTTTGTCCTCCAAGGTTTCTAGATAGAGGGCTAGTCTAGCATTAGGCTCATTTATTGAACAAGAATCTCTGCATTAAGATGGTTATTCTAGGCATATCATACAACCGCTGTGTGAATCTGCAGCTCCATTTCAGTGGCTTTGGAGTTGGGAGATTAGATGTACAGCACAATAGTGACTATTTTGTCCTATTTCTTAAGCAGAAATAAAATGAGGGAGTGGTGCTGAGTAATCCCAGTGTCAAACACAGATAGCTATGGGTCATACCCTTCTTATTCTCCTGAAAATATCACTCATTATGCTGTAGTAGGTGATTAGGATATAAAAATAGCTCTTGATACCCAATATCAATGTGTTGCCCACTTTGGGCAAGGAGTGTTGGGAAGGATTGGGTCCCCAAGGGGTCAGGGACAGCAGCAGTCTCTGCCTGACTCCTAACCCCCATTCTGAGTTGGGTAGCCTGATATAGGTCTACTCAGCTCTGTGCTTGTTCAAACATACCACAGCAGCATTACTTGGGGAAAGAGAGCAAATGCTCCCTTACCCCAAGGAGACCCCAGCAGTATCCTCAGCGGCCACAAGATATAGTGGCTGCCATTTTGAGGCTGATGTTCTTCTGAGCGCTGAGGTATTGGGAATTGGGCTGCCCTATGCTCCAAGTCCTATAGACTAGGGGTTCTCCAACTTTTTAGAGGGGTTTCATAAGAAGAGCCCCACTGGATCAGGCCAAAGGCCCCTCTAGTCCAAGTTCTTGTATCTCACAGGGGCCCACCAGATGCCCCGGGGAGCATACAAGATGCCTGCATCATGTTAATGTATCTGGAAGGGTTGTATGCCAATAAAGGTTATGACTATGTATCTGGAAGGGTATTACATATTTGTGGCGCCACTACAGAGGAGGCTTGCCCCAACTGCCATCCCTTTAACTTGGGCTAGAAGTGGCACTTGAAGAAGAGCTCCTTCAGATGATGCATAGGGCGGGAATGTATGGGAGAAGATGATGGTGTTGACCTTTGAGGGTCTTAAAAGTCAATGCCATCATCTTGAATTGAGACAAACAAATGCCTATCTGTCAGTGTAGCTGCTGAAGCAGTGGTCCGGCTGAGTCAAACCATTTAGCCTGCTGAAGGCCAGGATTGATGTAATTAAGCAGGAGGTGATGTTATTAAGCTGGTCATTATAGGAAATAATCTCTTTTCTCACTTAACTCATTAACTGCAAATGACAGAGGGAAAAATACACAAATCCTGATCATATTTTCAAGATACGATCAAGATGTGTATATTTTTTTCTATCCAATTATCAGGCAGGCTACCCACACAGCAGTGACACCTCAGAACAGCTCAGCAGCTGAGAACAGTTGATAGTGATAGAAGAGCAGGAGGACTGGGTAACAAGCTTCTGCGGGCTGTGTCTGGACCTATGGGCCTTATGTTTGACACTCCTATCCTAGAGCCTACTGCCTGATTTATAAATGCCAAGGGGTGTGGCTACAATGTTGATTAGGCAGCTGTGCTCCCCTGTAGAAGCTTGTTTAACCCTTGATGCACCTAGTCTAATCTGCTCCGTCAGTTTTGCAAATTATCAAAAATTGGGTCATGCCCTACTGGTTGGTCTCAAACTCACAGTTTGAGATCCACTGCTAAGGACTATTCATAGCATATTGCCTGGAAACTACAGGCCAGTCAGCCTAACGTCTGTTCTGGGTAAGATGGTGGAAAGCCTCATCAAAGATAAAATCCTAAAACACGTAGAGGAACAAGTGTTGCTGAAGGGAAGTCAGCACGGCTTCTGTAAGGGTAAGTCTTGCCTCACGAACCTTTTGGAACTCTTTGAAAAGGCACGTGGATGTGGGTGAACCTGTGGATATCATATACCTGGATTTTCAGAAGGCGTTTGACACCGTTCCCCACCAAAGGCTGCTGAAGAAACTTCACAGTCAGGGAATAAGAGGGCAGGTCCTCTTATGGATTCAGAATTGGTTGAGGGCCAGGAAACAGAGAGTGGGGGTCAATGGGCAATTTTCGCAATGGAGGGGGGGGGAAGAGGTGGAGAGAGGTGAAAAGAGGAGAGAGAGGTGGAGAGATGGAGAGAGGTGAAAAGGTGGAAGAGGTGGAGAGAGGTGAAAAGCGGAGTGCCCCAGGGATCTGTCTTGGGGCCGGTGCTTTTCAACTTGTTCATAAATGACCTGGAGACAGGGATAAGCAGCGAGGTGCCATGTTTGTGGATGACACAAAACTTTTCTGGGTGGTGAAAACCAGAAGGGATTGTGAAGAGCTCCAGAAGGATCTCTCCAAGTTGGGGGAATGGGCAGCCAAATGGCAGATGCGTTTCAACATAGACAAATGTAAAGTGATGCACATTGGGGAAAAAAACCAAAACTTCACCTATAGGCTAATGGGTTCTGAGCTGTCCGTGACAGCTCAAGAGAGAGATCTTGGGGTGCTGGTGGACAATTCAATGAAGGTATCGACCCAGTGTGCGGCAGCAGTTAAGAGGGTCAATTCCGTGCTTGGGGTAATTAAAAAAGGGGTTGAGAATAAAACAGCCAATATTATCATGCCATTGTACAAATGGATGGTAAGGCCACATCCGGAATATTGCATACAGTTCTGGTCGCCGCACCTCAAAAAGGACAAAGCGGAGCTGGAAAAGGTGCAGAAGAGAGCGATGAAAATGATTACGGGGCTGGGGCGCTTCCCTTATGAAGAAAGATGGCAGCGTTTGGGGCTCTTCAGCCTAGAAAAAAGGCGCTTGAGGGGGGACAATTTGAGACAACAAAATTATGCATGGAAGGAATAGAGGGATGTTAAGAACATAAGAAGAGCCCTGCTGGATCAGGCCAAAGGCCCATCTTGTCCAGCTTCCTGTATCTCACAGCGGCCCACCAGGTGCCCCAGGGAGGCACAAGACAACACTAGTTTAAGTTGAAAGTTAAAACAGATAAAAGGAAATACTTTTTTACCCAGCGGGTAGTTAATCTGTGGAACTCTTTGCCACAGGAGGTGGTGGTGGTGGCATCTGGCCTAGATGCCTTTAAGAGGGAATTGGACAGAGTTCTGGAAGAAAAGTCCATCGTCGGCTATAAGCCATGATGGATTGTGCAACCTCCTTATGTTAGTAGTAGGCTATTTCAGTGTACTGGGTGCAAGGGATTGGCAACAGGATGCAAGCATCTTGTCTCGTGCCTCCCTGGGGCACCTGGTGGGCTGCTGTGAGATACAGGAAGCTGGACTAGATGGGCCTTTGGCCTGATCCAACAGGGCTCTTCTTATGTTATTATATGTTCTTATAACCTGAGAAGTGTAATACTTTGAAAATAGTGACCCCTTGTTGTGACAAGGGGAAAAACAGCTCAATAATATCTCTGGATAGCATTGAACATCTGCGTAGTCCTGGGGGAAAAAGGGAAGCAGTCAGTGTGGCCAAGGGTCATCGTCCACGGAAAGAGCTCAGATACTGTGAGGCTCAAGGGAGCATTAATATTGCATGAGAAAAAGTGGGCCCTGAATGGAGGTGTCTCTTAAAACAAAATAACAAAGCACAGCCAACTCTTGCCACCACAAAGTAGGGAGGGAGGGATGGTTTAATGCCCAGTTTGATCAAGACTCCCCTACTTGCCATGTACTCTCTTTAAAAGGCAAACAGAGATAAATTATTATAGTCTAAATCTAGACAGTTTAATTATGATAAATGTGACTAAAACTTAAGACAGAAGGAACATTCTTATGACAACACCCTTCTTTGTGCAGTCATGAGATGTCATGCGGGCCACTGGCTCAGATGGCTTTAAAAGGTGATTAAACACATTCATGGCTATTATTTGCAGGGAGGATGCCGAGATACCTCATAACAAATAATGGTATTTAAAGGAAGGCAAAAATTTCAGCAAACAGAGCAATAATTATCAAAGCAGCAGAAAACAAAAATCATCCAAACACGGCAGGAATTAAATTAAATCCTCAGTCAAAAAGAATAAAAAAGTTCATGACTGTACATTCCATGAATGAATTGTGTTGTGTCACAAACGGCACCCTTTTCTGTAAGGCCAGTAAGACCATAAAAACTTCTGTCTGGATAAATGTTAAATGCAGGAGTGGGTGTTCATGTGCCCATGCAAATGAACATTGGCTAAACCATTTAATAGGGGAAGTGGACATGACTCATTTTTTGCCTGAGAACTCCATTGCTGAAGTGACCAGATTCTGGGCACTTTTTATATTTTTGTTAACCAAGGAAAATATGTGCAAAACGTTTTCCTGTGTTTGTCAGGAATCACAAATTCGGTTGCTGCGCTTCCTCCCGCAGCTCCCCGCGATTCAAATTAACCTTCATGGCCATTCCGCACATTGCACAGAAGCAAGCCTGGATCCTGACCAAGGATATACTTGACAGAGAGCTGAAGTCAATCCTTCAGTGTATTGATCACACGTTTTCAAACATTTTTTCTTATTATTTATTGAGGTGCGCATCTCCATCTAAAGCCATAGTGAATTGGACCTTGAGCTAAACCGTTTTATTGTGAGGAACACAGCTTTGGGGACAAGAATTGGCATGCTTCATAGTTACTGGAGACTTGACTTAATAATATGTCTGAGACTTGGAGAAAAAGCATTTGGAACATTTAAAATGTAGATTAACCCCGCAATTGACATTTACTAGTCAATTATTATAGCGTCAGGCTGTCAGTTAAAATGCCTTGTGGAAAGAAACAATATATGAGTCTGCCTGCTCTTCCTTGTTCTAACTTGAATGGATGAAGTGGCAGAAAATCACTCACTACATCCTGAGTATCCAGGGTCAGTTATTGATCCAGGAATCCTCCTCCTTCAAGCCAGAGTGAGCAGGAGATGCTGAACTCATTCAGTGATGCATGTCCTTATTTCAGGTTTTCTTCCTGACTTCTGTTCACCCATCACGGAACCGATACTAACAGCCCAATCCTGAGCTGCCTGGATCCCATAGGAGCACGGTTGCACAATGCTATCTCTGCATCCTGTGGAATCCATGGCAGCTGCTGGGGTCTCCTCGCGGGGACATTCTTTCCCTTCCCACTGAGAAAGCCCCATCTCCGCAATGGGACACCTCGAGACTCTGCAGGCTATTTTGCCGACAGAGAATAGAGCAGCCCCATATCAGGCTGCCTTGCCTGAGGTGGGGTGTTGGATCTGGCGGTCCCACCACCTGGAGGACCAGCGCCTGATCCTCCCCTCCCAGTTCCACCACATATCCACTGTTCCTGCCCCTACCCCGAAAGCACATAACTATGCTGCTGGAGCACCAGTGGCCTGTACTTTCAGCACTGAGGCTGGTTGGTGACTAGCTCCGGTCCAGCTCCACCGCTCTCTCCTCCCACTGTGTTGCAAATGTGCTTGATGGTACGTTCAAGGCACTTTTAGCTGATGGTACACACGGTGAAAAGATTGGGCCCTATGTTTTAAATTCCGAGACTGAAGATCTGGGTTGCTTGAAGAAGACAGAACTGAATGTCATCAGTTTATGTATGGTATTTTCCTCCATTTGATCTTTTCACTGGGAGCTTGATTACAATGTGTGGGCTGAGTGTTGATGACGGCCACATCCTCTGTTTGTTTTGTGTGTATTATGGAAGTGTTTCATTGTGTGGGGATCAACATCTTTTAAAATAAAATGTTATTTTGGCAATGAGGTAAGGTTTTAATATGTGAGAGATCATTGGGGGCAAGATTGGGATAAAGTTTTGTTTTTTGTTTTTTAGGCTTCACAGAAAAAAGATGTGAAAAGCTGTCCTTCTTTTGAACCTGAAGTTCTTTCCGTCTTTGTTCCTCCATTTATCAGCAAACAGGAGTCACAAATGGCAAATATAAATAGTAATGCATTTAATAAAGCAAAACGGCGTTCCTTTCGAAGAAAGAAAGAGAAACCTAAGAATGCAAACACAGGCACCCAGAAAACTCCTGAGACTGAAGATATTACTGTTCCTAAAGATGTTGATCTTAATGGATTGCCACAGCTTTGCTTTCCAGGTATTGTGTGCCCCTTTCTTCTAACAGTCAACTTCAGGTCGGGATGGATAGAAGTCATGATGACTTGCTCCTCTGCCGTGCCTGCAGGAGACAGGGAGTCTGACTGGGGTGTGGCCTTGACTCTTCAGGGCCCCGTATTTAATCAGCTGATGATCAAATTTGGACAATGAAATTGTCCAAACATCTCAAATCTGGAGATGAAGGTGCTTATCTTAACCTCCTAAGTGAACGTTGTAAGGCATGGTAACTTTAGGTAACTGCTTTGGGCAAATTTTTTTTGGGCAATGCAATAAATGCTTGTGCTGTAAGCAAGATTCCTAGTTTTTGTTTTTATTTTATTATTTTGCTGTGTTGTAATATATACATTGTTTTTGCAGAAGGATATTTTGTATCATCTGAATCGAGGGGGGACCATATTCATTTTCTGGTGTTCACGGATGTCTATGGTAACAGAACATATGGTGTTGTTGCACAGTATTACCAGCCTATGCAGGTATGTTGTCAAATCTGTTGCTATCGTTCTCGTAAAACTCTTAAGACTGTACTCTTGTACAAACTTATCAGTTTGTACAGCATAATCCTAAGCATGTCTATTCAGATGTAACTCATAAGAATGGCCCTGCTGGGTCAGGCCAAGGGCCCATCTAGTCCAGCTTCCTGTATCTCTCAGTGGGCCCATCAGATGCCCTCAACACCAGGGGTAACCATGACAACAAGATACTTGTATTTTGCTGCTACTCCCCTGCAGCTGGCATTATGAGGTAGCCTATTTACCCTCGCAGCAACCTACTGAACACACCGTGTTTGCAACAAACAAACAAAAAACAACCCCCCCCCCCGCCCCAAACCACTGCCATCCATGGCCAATTTGGATGACACACACAAAAATTTCTATCCAGCCTCATGGTGAGCAACCAGCTAATCTCAGACTATACATACCCATCATAGCTTGTAACCTGTGATGGGATTTTCCTCCAGAAATCTGTCCAGTCCTCTTTTAAAGGCATCTAGGCCAGATGCCATCACCACATCCTGTGGCAAAGAGTTCCACAGACTAATTACGCATTGGGTAAATAAATATTTTCTTTTGTCTGTCCTGACTCTCCTGACACTCAACTTGAGTGGATGTCCCCTGGTTCTGGTGTTGTGAGAGAGGGAGAAAAGCTTCCATCTATCTACCCCTGTATAATTTTGTTTTCAGTGGGGCATACTTCCAGTCATTTGTGTACAGGATTGCAGCCTGATGGCCCATTTAGAATCTTCTCCTGTGCTGGCATAACTAGCGTTGCACTGATGGACATGTCCATCAGCTGCAAGTCCATCAGCTGGGAGGCCATCATGGCCTTCTGTGCATCCATTGGAGCAGATAAGCCCATAGAGGGGATTGGAGGGAGAGGGGGTTGAACAGGACAGAACATGGGAGGGGTTGGACAGAATGGAGCGGGGAGGAGGGCGGATAAAGTCTGCAAAAAGCACAGGATGCAGCAGAAGCCGTGCTGCCATCACTGCCCAGGGATTTAGGTAGGATTGGGCTTATAAGTCTTGTTGACTTGGTCTGGGTTACTTCTGTGTAGATATGCATAGAATTATGCTATAACTTGATTATTTGTGAGTGAGGTCTGATTTTTAAAATTGTTCATCAAGTGTATGTATCTATTGATATTCAGACTTGATGAACAATTTTAAAAATCAGAAATCAGTTCTGATTCTTCTAGTGTAGGGCATTGCTACTTCGACAAAATCATGTACTACATCTTCTATTTGGACAACTTCTTGTTAATATATCAGCCATATGTAAGAATTGTAGAACATTTTAAAAGGTAAGTGTGTGTTCGATATCTAATGTGTACTGTACACTAATAAGTCTGATATTTGCCTTCGGATTTTCCCAGGGTAAACCTTCATTCTCTGTATATTGTTAAAACTCAACTTGTTGGTTTTCCAAAACTGAATGTTTCACTTCTTACCACAGGTCTTAGTCATAAATTAACATGCAATTTTCTTGTAGGATGTACATCTCTTGAATGGGCAGGTTCCCTGGGAAACCCGGCAGAGCCCTAAAACTGCTGCTTGCTTTGTACCAATTGCTATTTGTGTCATATCCCGATATCCATACTTTAATGCCCTGAAGGACTGTCTGTCTTGGTAAGGATTATTATTTATGCTACCTGCATGACTGTGTGCCCATATCTGTGATTTTTCTGTGGAATGAAAGGAGGTACCAGAATATTTTGTCTCTCTCTGTAGGAGAATTTACTGACCAGCTATGCTTTTTGGAAGCAGAGGAAATGGAATTAAGCAAGGGAAATGCAGCAAATAAGCTGATACCTGTATAATTCTGCTGTATTGTGAAATGTTTCCAGATTTCTACCTATTCAGAATAGAAAAGTATTTCTTTTTAAAGTAGGACTTCCCTCCTGCAGTTGACCTAATTCTGAGCATTTTAACTTGAGGTTTGCAACCATATGCCATTTTACTGTAGCTCTTCCAAGTGGCAAGCCAGGATGGAAGGCTGTTATATACATCATAGTTTTGGGCAGCAGCCCGTGGCTTGTGTGAACAAGTAGGATTTTCTTCGGTCACTCCCTCACTTTTCCCCTTTGCCCTCTGTTTCTCCCTGTTGCTGCTCTCTCTCCACTTGTCCCACCTCTTTGAGCCTGTCTCCAGCCCTTTTGAAGGGTTACTGCTCTGGCCAACTCCACCCCATGAGGTACCTGTTTGAGATGCTTGTTGTGATTCATGGTATTTTTGTGTTCAGCAGTGTTGTCAAATGCCAAAGAGGCAGAGATGTCCAGTGTGGCCCAAGCTGATCCCCGTGGGCCCTGCCAGGACGTGGGGCATCATGGTGGGCTGTGGGACACACGTTGACTGAGACTTTTGATATGTCATGTGTCTATTTTGTAAACATAAGAACATAAGAAGAGCCCTGCTGGATCAGGCCGAAGGCCCATCTAATCCAGCTTCCTGTATCTCACAGCGGCCCACCAGGTGCCCCAGGGAGGCACGAGACACAAGACGCTTGCATCTTGTTGCCACTCCCTTGCACCCGGTACTCTGAAGTAGCCTAGCCTAAAGCTCTCAGTCAAGATTGTGGTGGATTGCAGCTTGGAAGCCTGTATTTAGCTGAATGCTACACTCTGTGGAATGGTTTAAATCTGGGACTCCTGGAGCAACTCTTGTTTTAATACAAGAGTATAGCTGGGCTGTACTCTTAAGAAGCACTTCTGCATTAGTGCTTGTTCAAGTTCTCTTTTCCACCTTCCTCTCAGGGCAGTTCCCCTGGTCCCCTGAAATCCTCCTCAGAGGGGGGGGCACATCCTTGGGAGGGATGTGGTGAGGGAGGGAGAAATCTGTGAAAACTGTGTGGAAGTTGCTTATATAAGCAGTGGGTTAAGAAACTAGATTGCACTTGGATGTTTCCATTTGTAAATTCACAAGGGAAATTTTTGAGGTTACATAAAATCTCTCTCTCTCTCTTTTGAAATTTCAGTTTATTAGTGCAGCTGAAACCTTACAAGGATTTAGATGTGGATGACCACATAAAAGAATTTGCGGCAAAACTCTCTTTAATACCGAGTCCTCCTCCAGGACCACTCCACTTGGTAACTATTCAAGCTGCTGTGTTTGATGCAGTTATATGCTTCTTTCTTGAACATTTTGCTATGAATGAAGGAGCTTTGCAAATGTTTGCCTTTTGGAATCGTGACTCCTGAAGAGCTGCTTCTGCACCTGGTGCTTAAAACAGCTGATGTTCCTTTTTCCTTATCTTTCCTGTAGTCTCTTCCATCTGCTTTTCTCTCAGGCTACTTAGTCTACTGTCTGCCTGCAGCTTTAGCCATCCTGCCTCTGGGGTTCCTTCACCTTGGGCAGAACTATGTATGATGATGGGCAGTCCCAGTGCGAGTCCCCATTGCCCTCAACAATGTGGGGGTGTTGAGGCAGGAGACGGTGGACAGGACCTGGTGCTGAATACGTTTCCGGGCTGCTATCCTTCTCCATGCAAATCTACCTCCTTGCTGTTTTCACCGAAATGCATTGTACAGTTGGAAAAATGGTCTGTAGGGGGGATTGCAGAGAGAAGAGTTGGCATGCAGGAAAGGAGTTAATTGCCTTCTCTTGCCACTTCTCCACTTGTGCTTTCAGGCTATTTAGTAGTAATCTGTGCTGGAACATGCGGGCCTGTTTCTATTATGCATAGTTCCCCCTTTCTTATCTCCGAAGGTTTATTTCAGCTCATTTAGCCAGACTGTGGCCTCCCACACCATTCCCCTCCTGTAGCCAAACTGATCTTTATTGTCAGGTGACTATCCAGGGTGTGTTTGAGCCTATGTCATCTGATGTCTGATCACTATAAATTCCAGGAAGTATTCCAATATTTGGCAATCTTTAGAATAGAGGACAGTTTCATAGTCTCCCCTTAGGCCCAAAGTCTGAGAACGTGATGTCACTGAGTGATGCAATTAATGGAAATTTTCTGTCTGAGCCTCATTTAGCAACTACTAAGTGGTGGTGGCAGGAGCTCTCCAGGAGTGATCCATCAACTCTTGTTTATGGAATATCGACATTGGTATTTGCTTTCATAGTTCACCTGATTCTCAGTAACAATTCTTTTCTCCTTTTGTCAGCTGAGTGAACGGTATTGCTTGCTTGAAAAGCAAGTCTGTCAGGTTCACTTATATTATATTCACTAATATTCTCTTTATTTATTTGAAGAATGTATATCCCACCTTTCCTATGCCAGAGCAAATGCCCAGGGTGGCTTGCATGGGCAGGCTAGTCTAAACCACCATTTTTTTAAATTGGGTTCTTACAAATATATAGTACTAGCTTTTTGTTACCCGGCATTGCCCGGGTAACAAAATGATCTTCCAGAGTTTATGAGTTTTGCACCCCTTCTCGTCCCCCATGTTGACGGGGCCCGAACCCGAACTCCAACTGTGTCGGGAGCGTCACCGCTTGTCTTGGCGATCCCAAAAACTACAGTTCCGACGCCGATTTTGGACGTTTTTGGCCGTCTTCATGTGGGGCCCCCTGCACACCCCCACCCCCGGGGGCAATGGGGGGGGGGCCCTGACCCCTGCAGTGTTTGTCGCCAGGTCGCAAGGCACGTGCGTGCCAAGTCTGGCACAAATCGCCCCGGGCAACATTGCATGGCAACATCTTGTTTCGCACCCCTTCCCACCCCCCATGTTGAGGGGGGCCAAACCCGAACTCCCACGGCGTTGGGAGCGTCGGCGCTCGCCTCAGCGACACCGTAAAGTACGGATCCAATGCCGATTTTGTCCGTTTTCGACTGTTCTCACGCGGGGGCCTCCGTGCACCCCCACCCCCAGGGGCGCTAGGGTGGCCTGCCCCCCGCAGTATTTGTTGCCAGGCCGCAAGGCACGCGTGTGCCGAGTTTCGTGCCAGTCACTCCAGGCGTCCCAGCAGGGCATGGCAGATGCTGTGTTTTGCACCCCTTCTCGCCCCCCACGATGAGGGGGAGCTGAACCTGGACTCCAATGGCGTCGGGAGCGTTGCCGCTCGCCCCGGCAACCCCAGAAACTACACATTCAACGCCGATTTCGGCCATTTTCGACTGTTTTCACGTGGGGACCCCCGTGTACCCCCATCCCCAGGGGCGCCAGGGGGGGGCCTAACCCCCGCAGTGTTTGTCGCCAGGCTGCAAGGCACACGTGTGCCAGGTTTGGTGCACATCGCTCCAGGTGGGCGTTTTGTTTCACACCCCTTCTTGCCCCCCACGTCGAGGGGGGGCTGAACCCAGACTCCAACGGCGTCGGGAGCGTCACCGCTCATCTCGGCGACCCTGGAAACTGTGGATTTGACACCGATTTTGGCCGTTTTTGACCGTTTTCATGCAGGGACCCCCACGTACCCCCACCCCCGGGGGCGCTAGGGGGGCCCGACCCCCGCAGTGTTTGTCGCCAGGCCGCAAGGTGTATGCGTGCCAGGTTTCGTGCCGATCGCTCCAAGCGTTGAGGAGCCTATGCGAAACATACATACATACATACATACATACATACATACATACATACATACATACATACATACATACATACATAC
>JAJKFI010000036.1:5126314-5154822 GCA_029204185.1 Lerista edwardsae | reverse complement strand
GGGCAGGCTGCCGCTCACCCGTTCCTCCCGCCCAGCATTCCGGCTGCATGACGCCGCTGGGTGTAATAATGCCACTCATCTGTGAGTCCAGGTTGACCAACTTTGGTTTGGACAATTGGAACGCTTCTCTCAAATGCTTGCTAGATTTACACTTGACAGCCCCATGTACCCTTCTCAGGGTTTTTAGCTGTTTTTAACGTACAGGATGTATAAATACATTAACCAGAACTTTGCTTCCTTAATTTAAGGACATCAGAAACAAATAGACCCAGAAACGTTTAAAGACTTTTACAACTATTGGAAGGAAACGGAAGCTGAAGCTCAAGATGTAAACCTGCCACCCGCAGTCATAGAACATTTAGACAAAAATGAATGTGTCTACAAGTTATCATGCTCCGTTAAGACCAGCAAAGGAGTTGGAAAAATAGCAATGACCCAGAAGCGCTTGTTCCTCTTGCTTGAAGGAGCTCGGCCTGGCTATGAGCAGATTGCCACTTTCAGGGATATAGAGGTGAGTGTGAGCTCGACTCGAGAGTTGAACTGCCTGGTTTGAAAGATGCTTCTTATGTCGTTATGGGTTTGGGGCTAGCACATCAATTTCAGTCTGAATCCTTTTGTAAACTTTACAAATGAATGTTTCTAAGTTCATATCTAGACTAGTCTGTGCAAACTAGGAATAGAAACCTGGTTTTTTAAACCTCTGAAATGAAAATGGGCATTTTAGAAAGATTCACAAGGTGTATAAAAAAAACTTTGTGAGCTGTGTATTGCCGACACCCCTTCCCTAGAGAACAGCCAGCCTCAGCAAGGAGCTTTCAAGTGAGGAACAGAAAATATGAAATGGAAGTGGGGGAGGGGGGCAGGCGACAAACTGTAGCATCACAGCAGCTTTAGCCTCATTCGAATCCTTGTTCCGCTGTTTCTTTGTCTTCAGGATGTCAGGAGCACTACAGTTGCTTTTCTTCTTCTTCGAATTCCCACCCTAAAAATTAAAGCCGTGTCCAAGAAGGAGGTCTTCGAAGCCAATCTTAAATCGGAATGTGATCTTTGGCACTTGATGGTGAAAGAAATGTGGGCTGGAAAGAAAATGGCGGATGATCACAAGGTTTGGCATTTAGGGTTGGCAGTGGAGAGATGTCTTGGTGGTTAAAAATGTACTGTATATGTTTACCTCTTTATCAATTTTAATAAAAACAAATAATAAAATTATAATCAAACATGCTTGGAGTGAAATGAGAGAAGTTTAGTGTTAAAAATTAGCTTTTGACTAATTGACTGCTTTGATAGCTCTCTGAGCATAGTGTTGGGGAATATAAGAACATAAGAAGAGCCCCACTGGATCAGGCCAAAGGCCCATCTAGTCCAGTTTCCTGTATCTCACAGCGGCCCACCAGGTGCCTAAGGGAGTTCAGTGGACAACAAGATGCTTGCATCCTGTTGCCACTCCCTTGCACCTGGCATTCTGAGGTAGCCTACTATTAATGTAAGGAAGTTGCCCAACCCATCATGGCCTATAGCCCACGATGGACTTTTCCTCCAGAAATCTGTCCAGTCCCCTTTTAAAGGCATCAAGGCCAGATGCCATCACCACCTCCTATGGCAAGAAGTTCCATAGCTTAATTACCCGCTGAGTAAAAAAAGTATTTCCTTTTATCTGTTTTAACTCTCCCAACACTCAACTTCAGTGGATTCCCCCTGGTTCTGGTGTTTTGAGAGAAGAACATCCCTCTGTTGACTCTATCCCTCCCGTGCATAATTTTGTATGTCTCAATCATGTCCCCCCTCAGGCGCCTTTTTTCCAGGCTGAAGAGCCCAACGCTGCAGTCTTTCTTCATAAGGGAGGTACCCCAGCCCCATAATCATTTTCGTCGCTCTCTTCTGCACCTTTTCCAGCTCCGCTACGTCCTTTTTGAGATGTAGTGACCAGAACTCTATGCAATACTCTAGATGTGGCCTTACCATTGATTTGTACAATGGTATAATAATTTTGGCTGTTTTATTCTCAACCCCCTTTTTAATTACCCCAATATGTAAGGATGGCCTTGCCTAGGAACAGAAGGTGACATGCAAGTCCAAGTCATGGCATGCACCTGTTTTTCCTTCTCCCCAGGATCCTCAATATATTCAGCAGGCACTTACCAACGTTCTTCTGATGGATGCAGTTGTGGGTGCATTGCAGTCCTCCAAAATAATTTATGCTGCTTCTAAACTGTCTTACTTTGATAAGTTGAAGAATGAAGGTGAGCTGGATTGTTACTTAAATGCTCTTGCTAGAGCCATTGTGTGTTGAGTATAAAAGTAGCATCCACAACTCTGCCATGGTGATATAACCCCCTCATGCACCTGTGGGTGGCCCTCCAAGCCCAGGCATAGCCTGCAATTCGACTAGTGTATGGGAGTGTGTTGGAACGCATCCAGAAGCTCACATCCATGCCGGAGCCCTTGTGTAACAGGAACAAGGTATCCTGCACTCTTCTGGCTGCTCTGACCACCTGCGCTCCCCCCCCCCCCCCCCCCAATCCCTGATCTTTCTCTGAAAGGTTTCTAGATGCTTTCTGTGCACAGTGACACAATTGGTGCCTCTTATGCAATACAGTAACTTCAAAAATGTTATTGGTCTGCTTTTTTCTCCAGTGCCCATGATGGTCCCTAAAACAACAGCAGAAACACTGAAACACAAGATAAATCCATCCGCTGGTGAAACTTTTCCACAGGCAGTGGAAGTCTTGCTTTATACACCAGGTATGGAATACTGGATTAGTGGGGATCAGGGAGAAAAAAAAGAGCTGGTGATAGCAGCACATGGTAATGCTGCATCCCGAGAACATTGTTGGGAATATGGCCTGTCCAACATTATCGTCATGCTCTTCTCCTGGGCTGGTACATGTTCCTTAGAGCACAGTCCTGTGCATGTCTATTCAGAAGTGAGTCCCGTTGTGTTCAGTGCTTAATCCCAGGATAGTGTGTCTAGGATTGCAGCCTTGGTATTGTTTATTGGTCACAAAGTGGTGGCTCTCAAGCCTGACATTTCTTTCTCCTGCCACTGCTTAGGGCAGCTTGATCCAGCAGAAAGGCATGGAGATGCCCATCCAAAATTGTGGTGTGCTTTAAAGGAGGGGAAGGTGGTTGTCTTCGATGCATCTACATGGTCAATACAGCACTATTTTAAAGTGGGGAACTCTAAGCTGGTAAGCAACTCTTGTGGCGCTCAAACTTCAGCACTAGTATGAACGGATTCCTGGAATATGTTGATGAATGTTGATTCTTCAAGTTCTTCCTCCTTAGCTCCATGGCCTTTGGCTATTTGGCTATAGTAATTCTGGCTGGGCACTGTGCAGGAGGGTGCAGAACTGCCATTCTTCATGCTCGGGAAGTGAATGATGATAGTTGACCCTGTTCAGGACTCTCTCTCACACTTCATTCTGGTTGGAGTGCTTCAAGGTGGGGTATGCAGTAGGACCCAGATGTGTAGGATTGAGAGTGAGACACTTGGGAGGACTGGAGAGAGGCAGACAGTTCATAGTTTTAGAAGATTTAGTCGAGAGGGTTAATGCCTCCGTTTGCCTGAAGATAAGAGCTGAAGATCTGAAGGTCGCCAGTTTGGGACAGCCGGAAGTCTCTGTGAGCGGCAGACCTCGTTAATTGCAACTGATTAACAGCTGAGCTTTGGCTGCCTTGTGTGAGGGGGAGTTGTGCCGAAGTTCAGCTGCTTCTCTGGTGGGAGCAGGGAAGCCGTTTATCAGCCAGCAAGAAGACAAATGGGTGGCCAGAAAGAAGGACTAAATCCAGAAGGATCCATCTGTATGTGTGTAGTTCTTGAAAGATAGAACATTTCTGTAAAAATTGTAAAAACCTTTGGGTTTCTGAATAAAGTCTGCCTATGTAAACCGCCTTGAGTTACAGTCACTAGAGAAATCTGGTGACGTAAGAAAGGCGGTATATAAATCCTATTATTATTATTATTATTATTATTATTATTATTATTATTTATACATTGCTATTCGCTCTTTGCTTGGTTAGAATTCAACGCAGGTCTGGCAGAAGTATGGGTTTTTGGCAATGACTTATGCCTCTTCTTAGGAAAACCATGTGCGTTAGGGGGAACTGCCCACCCAAGAGGCTCCTGTTACAGAGTCCAGTTGTGATTAACTGACGTTTCATCTCTGAAAGCCACACAGAGCTATCTTAAAAAAGTGGTCTCTATAGAATCCCTCGGGCCCATTTTGCTGAGCGCTTTTGCTTATGTCAGCCCTTTGCAGTTGCAGCTTAGTATTTAATCGAGTGGCCGTGGCTGTAACTTTTTGGGATGATACTCGGACTTTCTGCACGGCACTGTGTTTAGCTCTTAACTTTTTAAAATTCTTGTAAATGCAGAAATGTATGGTAATGGCAGAGCAAAGCCAGGTCTGGATTGGTTCTCAAGACTCCATTATCTATATCATCAATACCCACAGCATGTCTTGCAATAAGCAACTGAACGACCATCGCGCTGAAGTTGTGGACATCATTGTGGAGGACAGAGAGGGTGTGTCCAGGTCAGTTCAGGGCAGTACTTGTTCAATCCTGCGAACCATCGGGGATGTGTCACGGGTTACAGAGCTGCCGCTAATTGCAAATGCTTATGGCTGTACATGGTTAATGTGGCATGTGCCATGAGTTACCCAGTGCCAGGCCACAACCTGCTGTGGGCAAGTAGTTTTTCTTTTTGTGATGCCTGATTATCTGCATGTACATTGTGTGGTCCTTGGCTTTTCCTGAAAGGATTCCTGGCAGGCTTCCTGTTGACTGTGGCATCTCAGTCTTTCAAAGCCTTTCAACAGCCTTTCAAAGTAACAACGAACTCCTCCCTGTTTTGACTTGATCCAGTATTTGATTTTTTGGGGGGGTGTAGCTTTTACATGTGTGCGCACTTGCCCATGATATGTCATAATATTCTAATCACTTTTGTGTTTCTTGGACCCTGACAGTGAAGCCTATTCCTGCAGCTTAGATGGGACAGTGATTGCTTGGAATGTCAGCAGTTTGAAGGTGAACCGCAGATTTCAGCTGCCCTGTGAAACTCTGACTTCTATCAAATTTCACAACAATCGACTTTGGTGCTGTAAGTTCTGTGCATTTTCAAAAAAAGTAATACAAAAGGAAAAAGAAGTTGTTGAAAGTCTTGCTTTTATTTCTAACAAACCACTCTCCATCTCACACCCGCTTCTTCTGGGATAGTTTAATGTATCCTGAATTTTTATCCTGAATATATCCTGTAAGTAATGTATTCTGTAGAGTATAGAAGCTGTTAAGCTCTTGGTCATTTCCAGTGGAAATGACTTGTTTCCAATTACAGTGCGCTCACTGGGTAAGTGCTTTATATATTTCTGGGCATTAGGAAGAAATCCCTCCTGGGGCTTATGATCAACTCCTGCCATTAGTAAGATAATAATGGCACTACGTTATCATGCTGAACTTGAAGAAAGCAGCACCGGATATGGAGAGATAGCAAAAGTGGTGCCATTTTTATGCAGGTGCTGCCCCAACCACATGTAAATATTGGTTATCCCTTTTAAAGCACTAAGCAGCTTAAGGTCAGAACACCTAAAGGGCCCCCTCTGCCCATACAAGCTGCCCACTCATTAAGACCAAACTGCAGGGAAGCCCTTATGGGTTTGTACCCACCATCTACAGTGTGGTTGATAATAGTGCATTTTTATGGCCACATCCAGGCTGTGGAACTTGCCTGGAGAGATGTGCCTTGCCTCCTCCCTAATGTCTAAAGGTGGTTAGCCTGTCATATTGATGATTTAAAACATCTGTGTATTGAACTGTCTTCTAATCTTTCTGTTGGTTGGTCTTTTAAATAGTTATTATTTCGATAATTAAGCTGCCTTGGGCATTATATGCAGAAAGGTGGGAGATATAAATTAAACAGATACTCGCCTATAAGGCAATCTCACAGATAAGGCGAGGCCAGGTTTTCAGGCAAAAATCATGGAATGTTCCATGATCCTTGGATAGGATGGGGAGGGGGTAAAACTTGGGGAATGGTACTTGTGAGGAAGAGCTGCAACTTGCCTTGTAGCCTGATTAAAAGGGGGGGGGGAAGAATCTGAGCCACATCACTGTTTTTGAAGACTTTAACAAGGTGCTTATGCAGTGCTGTGTGCCATTCCCCCCTTCTGTGTAATGAAACAGCCTGGAGGGAGGTGGGGAGGGAGAAGAGTGGAATGAGAGGAATTTTTTCTATCTGTAGTTGTACTGTTCAGATGGCAGGCTTTAGGACCCAGCGGCAGGGTGCCTTCCTGGAAGAGACAGAAGAGAAAAAAACATGGGTGGGGGCAGAGTGAAGGGTTTCTTTTTATCACCCAATTCAAGCCCCATTGAGCTTATCCCCTGAATGGCCCTGACCTTCGGATAGGACAAGGACATGATCCATCCTTGATTTTCAGGTACAAATTTCCTTATAGGCGAGTATCTACGGGAATATGTTTGGAAGGAGTACTACATGTCCTCCCATTTTATCTCATACAATGTGCATTATTTCATTTTTTGTTACAAAAAGCATTGCATTCCCATATTTTGTGTTCAGTATTCATGCATTATGGTTGCTGTTTCTGTTCTGATGAGAAGACCTTAACCCAAACACTAACTTTTCTTGTGTGTCTGAACTGAAGGCATTGGAAGCTGCATTCTCGTTGTCATGACAAATGGGTGTATTCGGCAGAAGGTAAAAATAGAAGACGACGTGAAATCCCCGCCTGTGTCCTTGCTGCATTTCCAGTTGTTTCCTGAGGTACAGCGTAGCATTTCGTTGTGATTTTAACCTGAAGAATGCATTGGAAAAATGTATATGTTAAAAATAACTGTCCTCCTACTTTTGACTGTCTTCCAACTTTAGCGGGACCAAGTGTGGGCATCGTGTTTGGGCAGCAATGACCTTTGCATTTGGAACATGTCCAGCCTGTCTGCACCCTCCCAAAAGATAAACTTACAGGACTGTTCAGAGGTCACATGTATGATGAAAGTAAAAAACCAGGTAAACACTTGCATGGGAACCCGGGAACTGCTGGGTGATGCATTGATGCGGGTCTTGTATGTTGCCATTGAGCAGCTCGGCATCTCCTGTGCTGCATCGCAGCCGCCCTTCAGTCTCAAAAGCCGTTTGCCTCGCTGCAAGGCTAAGCTCACTCTTGTGGGTCTCTAGCTATTATGTTCTCAGTGTGTCATGAACTAACCAGTCATGTGTGTCATGAACTACCAGGGCTTTTCCTGGTAGATTGCAGGATGGTGGTGTTGAACTTTGAATACCTTCTGAGAGTGTATTGCATAACTAGATTGAGCTAAGCCGAAGTTGTAAATTCTGTTATCTCGGTGTCTGGCAGCCCTAATCAATTAAGGGGTCAGTTGCTCCGTTTTATAGTGCAGTTCTGTATGTTCAGCAAGGTGCTTTCTGTACAGAGGTGTGCTGAGACTTACGTTTTTTAAGGCACCGTTTTGTAACAGAGGAATACATAATGCCACATTTCATGCTGAGGTTCCCGTCTCACCCTCATTTCAAGGGGGGAGCTCCACATTATGGGGGCGGGTCGGCGTGGCATTTCATCGGAAATGACCCACCAAGATTCTGCAGCACAGCTTTGCATGATAACAGAAGTTGTCCGTGTGATCTCACTAATCTGCTCTCCCCCTCCCCAAGTCCTCTCTTGTTAGCGGCCCAGTGGTTTCTTCTCCTTGTCCATCACAGGGGGGTTGAGTAGAGGCTTGGTGAATCCTGCTTCCTTGGAGGGGGAGGGAAGCTGAAGGGATGGTTGACTTGGCATTGCCACTGAATCACAGTATCAGCATGTGCCAAGTCTTCTTAGCAGAGGGCATGCCATCACGAGTAGGGGGGCGCTTCTTTGCCTTGTCCAGACTTACCCCACCGGCAGGAGAAGTGGGACAACACTGGTGAGCTTAGGGCAGGAAAGGGCAACTGACCTAAGGACCCCTCTGATCCCATGCCCTTCCTGACCTAAACAATAGGGGTGCTTCCTCGCCCTCTACGTTTCTCTTCTGCCTCGATTTTCTCACCTGAACTATTTCTTCCCTTAACCTCTCTCCTGCTTTTTCTCCTTTCTGCTCCTTGTCCCTTTGCCTCTTCTCCCGTCCCCCTGCCTACCTATAAAGGTGATCCCAGCTTATTCCACTCATTGTTGTGATGGCAGTCCATTGGCTAGATTCCTGCTGGCTTTCCAGTGCTCAAGTGTTGACAGATAACACCATTGGCCAGCTCCATTGGTCATTATCATTACCTGAGGGTCCCTGTCTGGAAGCAGCCATCTGTGTCAGCTAATCACTGATGTTGGAAAGTGACCAGCATCTATGATTTGTTGTTCCTCAAACATATTCATCGTAATTGGGCTCATGTATTCTATTATTTCTTTCATTGTCTTCAGGCTGTGCAGCTTAATGTGCCCCCCCCCCAATAAAAGGAGCTGAACTTTGTAAGTCTAGATGTACAATAGCAAACACTGTTTAAAATGAGAACTCCTTGCTTTTCAGATGTGGGTTGGCTGTAGAGGACATCCTCAAAGCAAAATGAAAGGAAAGATCTATGTGATTGATGCTGAAAAGAAAATGGTGGAAAAAGAATTGGTTGGACACACGGATGCAGTAAAGGCCCTCTGCTCTGTGGAAGACAGATACGTTCTGAGTGGTTCTGGAAAAGAAGAAGGGAAGATTGCCATCTGGAAGGTTGACTAGGAAGGTTGACATTGCACTTTAAGAACCCTGGATATAGGGATGGACAATTCTATTAGTTTCCACTTTGGGGTGTATTCTTCCTTGAAGGTTTTTTTAATTTTTAATTTATTAGATCACTTTTTGGTGTAATTATGTTACTGTTGAGCAGCAACAGAAGTGAATTTCTATTCCTCTTTGGTCATAATGATCATGAACTTTGCATTTTGAAGTTGTTGGCTCCATTGCAGAGTGGGTGGCGCACTTAGTATTAGGTTTGCCTTTCAGGAAACACAGAACTGTTAACTGGATGCAAACATCTCTGGAACTTGACGGTGCAATCAATCGGAAAACTTTGTTAAAGCTATTGTTGCTTGTGCTCATTTGAGCGGTGGTGGTTGCTCTGGGATTCCATGAGCTCTTTAAGGAAATTGACACAAAGCTAGCCTATTCTGGTATTCATCTCTTTTAGCGGGCTAAGATGAGGGCTTCTGCATTGGCATGTTTGTCCACCAAAATGAAGGAGATGGAGAAGGGGGCATGCCTGAATTCCCTTGGAGGACATCCCTCCACGAGACCTTGTCTCTTTGTGGGTGAAGGGTGCTTATGAATGGTCAAGACTGTTCCCCGTAGTACTGAAGTGGCTCCTGCTGCAGTTATTGTGGCTGTTGCTGTTCTAAAGGAGGTCTGTTATACACAGATGAGGTTCTCAAATCCTGAGAGGCAGGACTGCTTTGTTGTGCTACGAATAAGAAAATGTACTTGCCTATTTTTTGCCTTAAAGCTGTTCTCATTTGCTTGCAAACAGCTTTTCCACCCCATATCAAGTGCTGTTATTTAGAACAGCATGGGACTTTCAGAAAGTCTGTAAATGGCATTGTGAAGCACATTGCACAAAATGCTGATTTATGGGAAATGGCACTGTGTTGTACTTGCAAATGATTGCCGTTCTCCACCCCCCAGCCCTGATTTTTGTATAGATGAAATGTAAATAAGTAGTTCTCTTCCTACCTCTTCCTAAATACTGATCAATTTATAGTGGCCCTGAAAGAGATTTTCAATGGTTGTATCGGTTGTATTAGAGGAATGAATTGTATAGTACTATAAAATATTGTAAAGGCTTGCTTTTTAAAGTATTTAAGAAAAGGTTATTAAACTAAACTACTAATTTTATATATTCTATGTATGTAGAGTGGAAGTATATTAATTTGACAATAAAACCATCCTGTCTGGGAATAGGTAAAGCTGGCCTTCTGTTTTTTGGCTGCTGGAAAAAAAATTCAACCTTGAACTGCTAAATGCTCCTGAACTTTATTTCTTTATGGAACTTAGAACTGTGAATGCACACATCAGACTGAAGTCCAGCCATACTACGTGGGCGAGTGGAAATGTTTGTACTGCTTCCTCGGAGGGCCAGTTCAACTTGAAAAGTGTAAAAGCGTTGGGGTAGAAATCTGGTGAGCCGCCTGCAGTCTGCCTGAGCCCTGGCGCCCACCTTACCTGGCTGGCACAGCAAATGAATAATCAGTGGGCGATGACTGCTTCTGCCACATCCTTCTCCTGCCCACCCGCCACTGACTGGTTTTTAGTGCCTCGTTCTTTCTCCATGATGCCTGGGAGGAGTTAGTAGGGGGACCAAAGGCTATCTTGGTGCTTATGAATATTCTGTTGCAAGGCACTTCACAGTCCAGCAGCCCACTGCACTGTGTAGCTTTCCGAAAGTCTGTCTCTTCATCCCACAGTAGCCCCTAACTGGATTGGACATACGACAATAGAGGTATGATTTGTTCTTGGTGATAAGGAAATAAAAAACATAACAGTTTTTGCGTTGCTGTTCTGTAAAAAACAAAAAACCCCAAAATCTGCAAAAAAAAAAAAAAAAGAGTTTTTAAGCACACTTCCTCTGTAAGGCTGGACTGGGGTGGTGATGCAGGGGTAATGACTGCAGCTGCTTTTGCTGACACTATATCACCTACTTACCATTAAAGCTATTGCAGTTTTTAAAACTGCACCCTTGGATGATGGATGTTTCTGGGACATTCACAAAGGCAAGGGCTGTCTGTCCATATTGCTCCTGAGCAACTGAGCTCAGTGGTAGACTATCTCCCAGCAGGAAAAGCCTTAATAACTACTGTATGTGACTGAGGCGATCCTCCTCAGATTGGTCCAATCCTCTTCTAAAAGCAATTTAAGCCTGTGGCTGTCAGGGTTGTGGCTCAAATGCCAACTTTTGGACAAGGGAAGCCTCTTTGGTTACTGTGCAGCTTGCGCGTCAGCCAGTGGGTGGGGCATGGAGTGGCATGGCACAGAGGCCCAGGCCTGGCCTTCAGCCAGTGTGACCAATGTCATCTCATTGGGCTTAGTGCTTTGGGAGGCTCACACCAGTGCAGCAAAGCTGTTGTAACTGGGATCGCTGTAGGCTGTAGGTCAGTGGGGAGAGCAGAGCCGCTTTGTCTTGGGCCCTTTTCACCAGCCCCTGAACAGCCCAGAACTATTTCCAGGTGGGTGCCCCACAGGCATACCCTACATTGGGCCCTACTGCTCCTACAGCTGGCCCTGTTGCACTCTACTACACGAACCAAGTTTGGGCAGCAGAGATCTGTAACCGAGGAGGAAAACTTGGGTTTAAGTGCGTGCTCAGATTGGGAGGAAAGAGGTGGGAGGAGCCCTTAGTGACATTCACAAGCCCCAACCTCTCAAATTCAGCCAGCCTAGGAGTCACGACCACTCGGGGAAATCCCTTAAGATGTGGCTGCAGTGGCAATGACGGCAACAGCCCCACAGCTATCGTGCCACCACCATGGGTCTTTTTACAGTACCCTGGGGGTAGCAATAACTAGCCAGCGGGGGAGGGGCAGGGGCAGTGATTCCTCTCTGTGGCCCCTCCCTGCTGCACCAAACAGCTTGTTGCTGCAATCATGCCCCACTTCCAGGTTTGCAATCGCAGTCTACCCCCAGATACCATAAAAAGACCCTCTATCGCTGTGGGGCTGCTTAAGGGTTGGGAACCCACAATCATGGGAAAGGGATTGGTAATGACATCTGATGGCTTCCAGAAACACAAGGTGAAACTGATGGAACAGCACATGGAGTGGTTGCCATACAATGGCCAAGCACTTGCTTTGCATGCTGACAGCATTTCCATGTAACAAGATCTTGCATTGCAGGGCTACAAAGGACAGTCTGCTTGAGGCTTTCAGTCAGTCATAAGAGCAGCCCTGCTGGATCAGGCCAAAGGCCCATCTGGTCCAGCTTCCTGTATCTCACAATAGCCTAGCTTCAGAGAGCACTCAGGACGATGAGATACTGGTATGCTGTTGCCATTCCCTTGTACATGGCTTTCAGAGAGAGGCTACCTCTAAAATCTGAAGGTGGCATACAGTCATTGTGATGTGTAACCTGTGATGGACTTTTCCTCCATAAATCTGTTACATCTCCCTTTTTAATGAATCTAGGATAGGTACCATCACAACATCCTGGGGCGAGCAGTTCCATGGACTAATTAGGCACTGGGGAAAGAACTAATGCCTTTTGACTTACTGTTCGTAAGTCCTTCTGGCTTCTGGTCTCTCGGTTCAATTCATCTTTCCCTTTAAATGAACAGTGTCCTATTACTTCCCCTGTTTGGGTATCCCACTTTTCAAAATTTTTCTCTTCTTCTTATCTGACCTGTTCCTGTATACATAGCCCATGAGCTCCCTATATGGCCCCCAGTCTCTAAGGATGAGGTGGTAGCATTAATTAACTCCCTGAGGCCTGGGAAAGCCCCCGGCCCGGACGGCATATTGTGTGAAATTCTAATCCAAGATCCTAGTTGGTGGTCTGAATCTATAGCGAACCTTTTCACCCTGATAGACCAATCAGGATCTTTCCCGGAATCCCGGCTGTCCTCGACTCTTGTTCCCATCTTTAGAAAGGGTGATCCCTCCTCTCCAGGCAATTATAGACTGATCAGTCTCCTCTTGTCAGTGGGGAAACACCTGCTGAGCAGGCTAACTGCTTGGGCCCAGCTGAAGGCCTTACCAGGGAGGGAACAAATAGGTTTTCGCCCGGGATCTTCAACCCTTCACCACGCCTTCCTACTATCCTTTCTTGCAGAGAAATATTTAGCCAATCATAAGGGCAAACTATTTGTGGCCTTCACTGACCTACGTGGAGCCTTCAATTCCATCAATAGGGCAAATCAGTGCTCACAGAAATACAAACAGGAACCTAATCTACCAGCTCGTATTGAAATGTTTATTAAGAATGAACTGTAGAACAATGGATTGAACACAATGTAAAGGTGAAATAGTGGTTTTGTTTGTAACTCTACATTCAGCCTTTTCTATCCATAAATGGAAAAACAATTATACAAAGAGACCAAAAGTGCAGAACAGTCAAACTGTTTCTCATGCAATCAGTCTTTACCTTACAAACCAGCAAGGAAAGCGCCGTGTTGAAATCAAATCCTGGAACATTATGCCATCTACTCCATTCAGACACATTCATCTGTCACATTTCTTTTTGTATCCTTTTTCCTCATTAAACTTAAACATTATGTGTTTAACACACGCTTATAAACATTGCTAAACTCAGCAAGAGCTAGTATAGTGCCCCAACTTAATAAGTTGATAAAAACGTAGTTGTCATATGGCCAGTTCACAATGGAACTATATATATATATATTTTCTCTTATATTTTTTTTCATTATGAGATGCCTATATGCAGTTTTTCACTAGGTGAGGCATTTATAAATTCAGCTGGCCATTTGGCTACCAACGAGGTTTCAAGTCCACATTGCAGCAAAAATAACAGCAAACATTTAAATTGGAACAGTTAAGAGTGCTCAAATCACACTACCCAGAAGAATATTACGCTTATATACTGAATGAAAAACAACATTTTGGAACTTAACATTAACTTGGGAGAGGGTCAGGCTAGAGGAAGCTAAATTATGGGGTGTTTTCGGTATTGTTTCCTATTTCTGAAGAAAGTGAGACATCTTGACATTGAATTTGATCAACGCAGAAAGTTCTCTCGTGTCCTGAGGAGTCAAGGGATTCATGCTGGAATAATATTGACATTTTCCTGGGTACTGTTATTACCTACCAGATGATTTTGCTTTTCTGTAATTACCCGGAAAATGTGAAACTCCTACTGTGGACCAGAATTCAACATGACGCGGCTGTCCAGTCCTCGGACACATTAGGCAAGTCAAGCCTCCTGCAGAGTGTGAAACAGCAAAAATGAAGCACAGGGCCCATCTCTAGGTTGCCTTTTGCAGCTACATTATTATTCCTGGAGCGATTCCTTGGTTAAATTAGGGTTGCCAGGTATACAACTTGAGAGGTTTCCTGTATCTTTGAAGAGATGCTTAGATGGAATCCCAGCAGCAGTTGCTTCTTCAGTCACTGCACAAAGAGACGAGAAGCCACATCTGCAGGAATTCTCTTAGGCACCTCTGAATACTACTAGATTTCTCTAGAGGTTTACAACTTGCTCAAAAAGGAGCTTGCAGCCTACAAGTGGTGCAGAAGAAAACCCATTTTCTGTGCACAGTCTCAGCAGACAGCATCTCTGCAAATTGACATAAATGTTATTTTGGTGTTACTGGAACCACCAGAATAATTCCTACGAAGTGGCTACAAAGTGGTACTTCGGAACTAGTTGTCAGCCGCAGGGTATTCAAGGCCAGAATTCATCCATTTGAGGGATGCACCCAAAAGTCATCCGACTCTTGACTGAGAGATAAACAATTGTCCACTTGAATCAACTGCCTGGTAGGTTATGCCAGAAGGAACGGCAGTTACTCTGTCCATGCGCCTAACCTCCCTTTCCTAAAACTATCTGAGATGTCTCCTCAATGAAAACGGTAGCGTAACAACTAGAAGTTCTAGAAGATAATCTGCAATAAAATTTCATTCTGAGTGCAACATGGGAACACAAAACTCCAGGTAGATCATCTTGTTTTGCAAATGAATTTTTTCCCAGTGCAATGTATTAATCCTGTAGTCCTTACTGCTCAAGGACTGCCCCCGCAATCCACAGTTAGAAGACAAAAACATTTTGGTATCTTCTCCCCCCCCCCACTTGTTACACAGTCATTGATGTCTATTTCTGTGCCACATTTGGTGTCTGTTACATTTATTTGGCTTATTAACAGAAACAAGGTAACTGCAAATGAATAAAAGCCAATCACTTTCCTCCTACAAAATACACTTCAGGCACACTGAAGTTGCTACATGTGCTTTAGGAGGGGACAGGGGGCCATGCAAAGTTGTTGTGTATGAAGCAACAAATGGATCTAGCAGCTGATCGCTTATGCTGGCAGGTTGGGGACTGGTGGTGAAAAGCGGGCGTGAAAATTGCTTCTCAATGTACAGCGATAGCCGCTGCCGGATGAAAGGGGTTTGGGCCGGAGGATTCCCGATTTAAATAGAAGAAAAACTTTCAGCAAATGAGCTGCAAAGATGCCAAACAGCCCAATTAGCTCCTCAAAGGGACCTGCAAAGAAACTGGTGGAAACAGTTGGATTTCAGCTATCAGGATGTGTGCCCTGCTGAAGGGATCCCCCTGGCCACAGTTTGTTTCCTGCCAACAAATAAAAGGACTGTGAGCCATTTGACTCTCTCCAACTACTACAGGAAGGAGTGCCTAAAAGCCTCTTTAAAACATCATGGATGAGGAGTCTCCTGCAGCAAAGCTAGAAGCCAAAACCAGGCCAGATGTTCGCCACTTTTGCAACGCAGGTCTGCATCTCTCAGCTCCAAACCCCATCAAAAAGGTCTTGGCGGCCTGAATTCCGAACCAGAGGTGAATTGGAAAGGACATGCTACAAGAACACACACTGCGCCCAAGCCAAGCCAAGCTTAAAACCAAACTCAGGGGACATCCGGCACTCACTCGGGGGGGGGGCAAGAGAAGAGGGCCTGAATTAGAAGGGTCAGCTGCTTGCCTCACCCTTGGGATCATATAGGACGGGAGGGGGCAGCGTGCCTTGGCTGGCCATCCTAAAGCAAGTCTGAATGGCAGAACAGTGTGGGTGACAGATAAGACTAATATTCAAGGCATATTTGGGTAAAGTGTCCATGTGCAAACAGGAACCTCTCTCTAAAAAAATGTTATTGCTTTTCTCTCTCTCTGCCAAGCACCTTCAGAGTACAAGCTTGTCTTAAATGCAATTGGACACAGTCATTGGAAATCCTATAATTGCAAAAGGTTTATAAGGGAAGTTTCTCCAAGAATCAGAATACCCAATGCCAAGAAAGGAAGAATTAAGACTTTCAGTGTAAGACGTGGTCATGAGCCAGCCAAGAAGAGAGCAAGGATTCAGAGATGAACACGGTGTAAAAGCAAAAAGACCAAAACCCAAATTTCCCACAATATATTTCACGAGGCACATTGAAAATGTGCAGCTGCCGCAAAGATAAACCAGTTTCTGCCTCGGCTTCCCATAAAGAATCTGGGAAATTGGAGGTTTGTCTGAATTCTGATTTGGGTTCCAAAGTAGAGAGAACTACCATTTCCAAGGTGCTTTAGATAAGAAGCCAGGCTAATTGAAAATGACCTTAGAATGGCTTCCGACTTAGTTTTCTTTGCTCATTTTTCCTTCCCAAATTTAACACACTTTGCAGTTATGCCACAGTAACAATATAACTTGAGTATCTGCATTTGAAGATATCTGATGGGAGCCATTTAGGCTTTGTGTTAGGTTTTACTAACAGTCACTTACACGTCTGCAAGGAGTAAACAACACACAGTCAACTACCAGACAGAAGAGAGACTTGAAGAGAGACTCTTCTGGGGTATTGCTGATCTTGAGTCTGTGGCTGGCATCAGTTGATGATGCTACCCAGAAATGTTTCTGTCTCTCTCTCTATACAGACTCTAGGATGCTTTGGGAGTTGATCAGTGTCCATAAGACATATTAGCAGAAGCAGGAGGGATGTTCTGCTGTTGAAAGATGGAGAAATGGAGAGGCAATAAATACTGAGAGCATCACAAAAAACTTTCAAGCTTTGCTAGGAAGACTTTTCTCCTCTTCAGAATTTGAGATTCCACTAAATCTCTGGCCACATTCTTTTAACCAGGGGTCAGAAAGACCAAAGATGACACATTTCTTCTGGCAGGATGTAGGTAATAAAATCCTGCAGTCCACCACAGGTGGAATGGACAGAAGTTAACCTGGGGTCCAGTAACTCTTGGAGCCAGTTAGAATATTAAAATAACTGAGCTTTCCAAGCAGTCAAGATTTGAGTCCTCTGGAAAAGGAGATTTCACCTTTTGAAAAACCCATAACCATGCTGGCGTTCCTAACTCTGAAGAGTTCTTGCAGAGGGACACTGGAATCAAGGGGAAAAAGATCCTTCAAGCAAGAAAAGCTACAAGGCTGAATGGCTGAGATTCAAACTCCACTGAGAAAACATTCAAATAAAAGAGTGACTGGGTATTTTTTAAAATAGTCCGTCCGTCCCCCAATAACTTAAGCAGGATCAACCCTAAAGTAGAATCTGCCTCTTTTTCCAGGCCATCAAGGGTGACTTAGTAGGATTCTGCCAGGGCAAGGCACACTGCTTCGCTCGAAGCAAACTCCATTGGGAAAAATGTGCGGTTCCATTTCCAAAGAAATGCCAGTTCCAGGTGAACAAGGGCTGCCCTCCGGTTGCTTGGCAAAAGGCTCCTGTAAGATTTCCTTCCAAACCAGGTTGCTTTGGGAGGGGAAGAATCGCAGATTAACTCCTCCAACAGTATTTGGAGGGGAAAAAATCTCTCTTCAGACGTTAAAAACTAATTCTGGACAATTGTATAAAAACAACCCTTTATAAAAACTCATCTGCCTATAAAGAGCCTTTTCACCCCGACGGAGGTAAAAAGTGTAGATCTAGGAACTGACAAAGTGCAGCTAGAAAAGACAGTAGAGGCTGCCAAACTATCCCAGAAGGCCAGCAAGACAGTTATCGGTTTAGCCATGGCAAACACATATACTATTTTTTAAATACATTGATAATTCAAGTAATTTATGAAAAACTGCTTTTCGTTCTGAAATCTCTCTCTCTCGCTCTCTACGTATAGGTCGATAGGTAGGTAGATAATTGCTTCCGAATGACTATAGCTGCAGCCTGGCTCAAGACGTGCATTTTAAAAAAGGGAGTCTGAGGCAGCAAAAACATCCCGGCGCAGGCCTCTGTCAGCCCAGGCTCAGCCTGCAAACCAGCCGCAGCCTCCTCCCACTGCAGGCGTCGGGGTGGGAGGAACTCGCAGGTCGCCTCCTCTGAAGGGCCTCCTCCAACAGGTTGCTTGTCCAGGTTGCTTGTTCTGGGACGGCAGCTGATTCTGGACTGCCTACGACCTGGACCCTGCTGAAAGGCAAGCTCTGCACCCAAGCCCCCGTCTCCTCTGCGTCATCACGACTGGCCTGGAACCAGCAACTGGGCTGGGGGGCTGGGGTGGGGTGGAAGAGAACTGGGGAAGGAGCAAAAGTCCAGGATACCAAAGGAAAGCGTTACAGTGTCCTAATCGTGCTGGATTCTTAAGGCCCAAACCTGTTTCAAGGCATGTTAAAAACGACAACAACACATAACCACACATGCACACTCACACAGCCGCAGTATCAGAGGTAGGCCTTTGGGTCTCATTTAGGGCCGGGAGACCTTTTCTTCACTCTGCGGTCACAATTTCCAGCCCAGACGTTCAGAAAAAGTGCAGACAACCCCTTCTAAGCAAGGGAACCCTCAGAACTCATGTGAACTAACAAAGGGAACTCCATTCCCAGAGCAGCTTCATCACGAAGGAGATGATTGGCCTTTACGAGGCACAAGAAAGGGAAGTTCACATGTGACCAGCCCCCTGGCCAGAATGGTCACGGCCTCTTCCACCGGTGCTCTCGAGAATGCTACAGGCGACTTGAAGTCGGCAGGAAACACTTCCCACCCACGAGAGCCCCTCTCGAGCAAGCAGATCCAACTTCAGAAATGGTGGCAAGCAATGGCCACCGGGGACAGATGTTCAGAATGGCTTGAATCAAAAGAACAAACCAAACCGACGGCTGTTCTTTCACTAACTGTGCACAGCACTCTGCTCAGAACAAGTCTGGGAAGGAACAGACGTAGTAGCAGCTGAACCAAAAATAAGGAAATCCAGCTGTCAGACCAATACCGCATTGATTCTAGAAGACACCATTTTGAGTAACGCAACTGATTCTCTTACGAAAAGTCTCGGGGTCTGAAGGGGCCAGACCACAACAACAGAAAAATAGTGATCTCTGTAAAAGCTGTAGCAAGAACTGGTTTCGTTTCCATTTACGGTTTTAAGAATGGCAAAAAACAAAATGGTTATTTCTCCAAATGGACAGTTGGATATTTTGAGAAACTGCCACGACACTTAAAAACAAACATGCAAGGAGAACGTCTACCTGCTGAGAGTTAAAAGTTACCTTGGAAACCCAGGGAGGGGCACCGGGTCGCACTAAAAACACCTCTCTGAGAGGACTTCTCCCAGATGGTAGAGAAAGCAGATCCGCACCCACACTATCTAGTCCAGGCTACTCTAGGACTGTGACATTTAATCTACACTTCTGCATGAAAGAACCATCAACCTGTCGCTGCAAGAGGGGCAGCGGGGAGGCCCCCTGAATGTCCAGGTCTGCTTGACTGAATGTTTTGACTCGTGCACCTGAATTGGTTGGAATGTGTGTGAATGAGGGCGAGTCGCTCAGACCGTGGACTCGCTTTCCACCTGCAGCGACGCGGCTTCTTTGCGAGAGAGCTTGATCACGGTGGGCTTCTCTTCAGTCACGCCATTGCTTTCCGCTGCCTCGGGAGGGGTCAGGCCTTTCTGCTCGTCCTTCGGACTCTCACCGACATCGGGGTAAATCACCAAGAACGTGGCTGTCAGGAAGCCCAAGAAAGAGCCGCCCGAAGCCACCATGGGAATGACCCGCACTGTGCCCACCACGTCCACCACCCCTCCGAGGGCAGAGGCCACCAGAATCTGGGAGATGTAGACCTGGCAGGACAGAATGGCGCAGTCTATGCCAAAGCCTCGCTTCGAATTTCCAGGGCTGTGGTGAATATACTGAAAGAGACAAAGAAGATGCGTTAGCCCAAGAGAACAGCAACGGCCAGAGGCAGGATCAGGTGGCCACCAAGCAGGTTATCTCGCACGTCTAGTGCACAATGGTTGGCAGGGGATCTGGGAGCCCCTGTGCTCAGGGCTTGCGCTGGGAGGCACAACGGCTGTAAAAGGCAGTTTCTGCACCTTGCTTTCTTGCCCACTGCTTCACAGCTCCTCAAAGCTTCAGGCTCACATGCAGTGGTGTCCTTGGGGGAGGGTTCAGGGGACCACGTGTGTTCCCAGGCAGCATCGCCTGCTGCAGCCGCCCACCCTCCAGAGCCCTCCCAAGGGCATCCTCCAGCCCGCCTAAAGCATCCCGAGACCTCTGGAGGGCCATGACGCATTACTTCTCGTTCTCTGACAAAAACCAGAAATGATGTTGAAAGGTCCTCTGGGGGCTTCGGGGTGTTTCAGGAGGGCTGGAGGACAGCACACGAGGCTCGGGATGCCCCTGATGCGTCAGAGACGGCTTTCTCCAGGAGGAGAGGTGGCACTCTGCCGTCCTGGCCAGTGGCGTCATGCAGCCGGAACACTGGGCGGGAGGAACGGGTGAGCGGCAGCCCGCCCATTGCTTTGTGGTCCGTTTTGCCGTCTTTCCTGCCCCTGCGGGGACCGCAACGGAATGGGCGGGCTGCCGCTCACCCGTTCCTCCTGCCCAGCGTTCCGGCTGCATGACGCCGCTGGTCCTGGCCCCAGGCAGCACAGGAGCCAGGATTGTGGCTGCTCCTTATGTCAGGTCTATGCCTGTGGAGGGCCATTCAAGGGAACGGAGCTGCAGTTTGGCCACTGTAGCACATGGAGGGGCAGGGAGGGCAGAACGGAGAAGAACTTGGCAGAAGAGATGGATGCAGTTCCTTCAGGGACAGGGCAGAGCTTGCTGGCTCCGAAAGACTAACTGAGAAGGACAGAACAGAACGCAGTGGAGGAACGACAGGAAAATAGACTGACCCTTGGGGAAACCAGCTTTTTATTGCCGCCTATTGTCAAGGGACCTGCCAACTGCTAAACTAACAGGAGAAATGGTGACTACGGAACAGCTTCATCCACAGAAGGAGGTGCCTTTGGGCCATGGCAGAACACATCATCCTGTGTGTGCAAAAGGTTCCAGGCTCCCTCTCAGATGCCATGACTCTGCCTGAGACCTTGGAGGGTCACTGCTGCTCAGAGTGGGCTGAACTGGCCAGACGGACCAGCGGTCCGACTCAGTGCAAGGCAGCTTTATAGGCTCCTCCAACTCCTACTGCTTAAGGCTCTCCGACGCTTTGACACGTACCTGCTTGATGTCATGGTACTGCCCCAAAAGCGCATAGGGACAGTAAGAGATGCTCATGGAGACAATTCCCATCGTGCTGATCATGATCATGGCGACGTACACGTTGGGGAAGATGGCCATCACTGCCGTACCAATGGAGAATCCCAGCGTGCCCAGGATGTAGATCACCCTGATGCTCAGGTCGTAGTTGTCCAAGTATTTCTGTAGCAAGGCTGCAAGAGGTTTGACAAGTGTCACAGGTGTCCCCGATGGTATCCCGCCTCCTCCTCCTCTCAGTAGGTGGGGCTCATTATCCTTCATTTAGGGATTCCCTGTGGGGCTGCCACAGTTTCAGTTCCGGCCACCAAGCTTCTTCAGGAGGCTACACCACCTGGACAGCCTGATTAAGCAGCCCAGAGCCAAGTGCCGTAAGCCACAGCAAGCGCATGGGGCATGGCAACCGCTTCGGAGTTTTGAGGGTGAGGATTTGCAGGTCTGTCCCAGAGCTATTCAAAGCCCAAAGAGTCGTGCTGTTTTTAAAAGGTGGTGCTGTGTTTTTAAACACAGATGTGTAAAACTCAACCCTGACTAAAGGAACATCTAGACCAGCTCCACTTTTATAGGAAAAGGGGGTGCTCTCCTGTGTGCCTGAAGACCACTGCAACTTCTTGCCTCCAGAAGTGCCCAGTGTCTGGCGCCCAAGACCCAACCACTCTTGCAGGGAGCAGCAGAGAATCTGAGCTGTGTCAGCTGTGGAACTGCTCCGCACTAAAGAAGGTGAATTTTAGGCTTTCCGTGGCTGGCTGCATGTTTACACACTCTCCTACAGTACATTGTGTCGGCCATGCAATACTGCTCTGTCCCAGGACAGGATCTCTTCATTGATTTGACCCTGGAACCACCTCTTACCTGAACACACAGCAGCGGTAGCAGCATAGATGACCAATCCCCAGCAGCCCATCTGAACGCCGGCATTGTAGGCATGCAGTTCGGTGGAATTAGAAGGGGCCTGCAGGAAAAGAAGGCTTGGTTGCTAGGAGGTCACAGTCACTAGGGCAGCCCTGCAAATATGCCTACCAAGTTTATGCAGTTGTCCAGCAGCTTGCCTGCGCTTGCCTACATTTCCTTATAGTCCAATTTGTTCTCTTGGGCCAGCTGAGAGGGCCCTGTTGGTTGTGCCGCCATTAAGAGCATAGTCCCAACCTGGCGTTAGGCCAGCACAGTTAAGCCAGCACAGTTTGGCTGGCACAAGAGCCACCGTAAAGTGTGCTTGGACCACTCTTGGAGTCAGGGAGGATGGTGCACGTCTGTGTGTTGGCCTCTGACTCCAAGAGTGGTCCAAGCACACTTTACAGTGTCCGTTGTACTGGCCAAACTTTGCTGGCCTAACTGTGCCGGCCTCACTGCAGGTTAGGATTGCGCCCTAAGAGAGGTTAGGGGATTGTGGCCAGAAACAGGGCGTTCATGTAGTGCATGTACAGTGGTGCATGTACTGTGGCACTCAGAGCCGTAATGCTCTACCCCAGTGCCCTGGGGCAGTGATGTCATGATCCTGCCGATTTGTGCCCCCGAAGGGGGAAGTGCTGCTGATATCGCGCCCCTCCTCCCTTGGGGGCACAAATCGGCAGGACTTCCCCCTTCGGGGGCAGCCTGGAGAAAGCTGCCTCTGCACTGTTACTGCCAAGGCAGTCTTCCCCACATCTCCCTGGAGAAGGGGATGCACGACCGCCTCCGAAGGTAGTCACCCTTCCCTTCCTGCCGCTTGCAGTGTGAAGTCACCTCCATCTTGAGGGCAGAGCCTGGCTGCTCCTCGGGCTCCACCCCACTCACGGCTCTGGGGGCACTTCCTCCTCTTTGAGCTGGGAACAGCCTCCTCCACTGCTAACCTTCCGGCAAGGCCTGAAAACATTTTTATTTCAGAAAGCCTTTCACGCTCAGGAAAGGAGGCTACGGCTGCTTTTTCAGTGATGTATGTTCTGAGGGTTTTTATTGCTGCTGCACAGTTGTTACTGCATACTGTACAGTTTTATTTGTATTTTGTTTTATGCATTTTGTTCTTTTATATTTATTGTGTATGTATTTTTAACCATTGTTAGCCATCTTGGGTGCCCTTCCAGGAGAAAGAAGGGTCACAAATTGAATACATACATAAATTTCTCTTTTCTGTCATAGTTAGCCAAAAACTAAACTTTGCAATTTTCTTTATAGCAATGCTTCTTGGGGGCCCAATCCTATCCAACTTTCTGGTGCTGATGCAGCTGCAAGGCAGCCCCGAGATGTCCCCGTCCCTTGAGGAGGCCTCCCTGACTGTCCCCCCCCCCACAGAATGCAGCACACGCAACGTTGGAATGGCTGCACTCCCACACAAGATGCACGCTAAGTGTATCTGATTGACAGGCGAGCAGCCAATCAAAGCGAAGCTTGGGAGCTCAGGGCCCGCCCTTCTTGCGTCCCCTTCCCCCGGTCTTATTCTGTCCCCATTTGCTGTTCTGCACGTGGTGACACGAGCGTTGTGCTTACCTTGGGGTCGCCATTAAAGATGACCTGCCCCATGAAGTCGGTGTAGAACACAGCTTCGGCAATGATGGAAAACCAGGTTAGGAGGTGGCAGAGGCAAAGCCGGAGCAGTTCCTTGGGCATCTTCAGCATCGACAGCCAGAGGAGCCTGACCGTGGTTTCCGTCTCCCCCTCTTCACTTTCGGTGTCTCCGCTGGAGTTGGTCGCGCCGCTCTGATTCCTGTGCCTGTACCGCTGCCGCTGCCTCTTCTGCATGTCGTAGATGTCGTTCATGCTCCGCGAGGACTTGATCAAGACAATGGCGTTGGCCCGCCTGAAGCGGTAGCGGTGGGAGCCGATTTTGCCGTAGTAGGAGAAGGTATAGGAGGGCTGGCGGTAGAACATGTGTCTTCGCCTGCGCATGGAATTCGAGGTGCTTGACTGCTTCATGCCGATCCTGGTGTGCCCATTCAGGAGATCCTTTGGGAGGGAACCATTGCTGTTGGGGACTTTGGCTTCGTTCAAGTGATTCTCAAGTAACATCTCCTCCTCCTTCTCATTTTCCCTGAGGAAAGCGGACAGGCGGTTGAGTTTGGATTTCATGAGTTCCTGGCTGGTGCTGTGAGGGGTATTTGGGTAAGAAGAGTCCTGGAAGATGGAAGGCTCGATGTCATGGAGGAAAAGCAGCTCGGACTCGATCTCCAGGGTGGCGTCGGGCATGTGCAGCACAGAGTCACTCTTGCTCCGCACAATGTCCACCTCCAGGAACTCCATGTTGAGGTCTTGCTCGGACTGCACCTCGTCGGGGAACAAGGAGTTCCCATAAGGGTCCTCTTCGCTAATGACATTCAGCCGATTCAGGGGTGGGAGGCTGCCGCTGAGCTTGACGCTGGAGAGGGTGTCTGCTTCGTCGTCAATCCTGTCCTGCTGAGGGTTGTACTGCTCTTCTTCAATGCTGAAAAGGTGGAGGACGACGGAGACGGAGAAAATAATGGCGGCGAAGAAAAAGAGGACTTGTTCTTGGGATTTGAAGAGGGCCCCAAGGAAAGTCTGGGTCCAGTCCAGGCCCCCCCAACATGTAGCCAATGGCACCCCCAAGACCTATGGGAGAGAAGGCAGGGCACAGTGGAACAGCTGCTGCTTGGTGGAAATGGTGAGAACAATTCAAAGTGAGGAGGCAGATCACCCCTTGCAGAGCTGGTCTCCAGACTGGAAGAACAGAACCCCATGACCGTGCCGTTTCTTCCAGTTTTGGTAGCCAGAGGAGAGCAGGGCCAGGAATTCCACAGGACCCTGAAGCCCCAAGCCAAGCCACCATGCCCCAATCCAATGCAATGGCTTACCCCTGCTTCTCTGAAAAAGCTCACGGCTACACATGGTCACCAGTTGGGCTGACAGACGGCAATTGGGCCAAGGGCACCCAATGAGCTTTGAGGATCAGCAGGGATTTGAACCCAGGTTTTCCCGGTCCTAACCCAATCCTCTAAGTCCTGCACCCCAGGCTCCATCTCTTCTCAGTAATTGGGAGTAGAAATGTGCTTTTTTGACGCGTTTCACAGGAAATTGTTTATCAGTACCACATTCTGTACTTCTTTTGGAGCTCCTGCAGAAGTGTGACGGAGATCCTGCACAAGGAAGCAGGCCCGCCCCCCCCTTTCCAGGCCCTGCCCCTTCAACGGGTTGCATTTCCTTTGTGAACTAGGACAGCACACTTGGCAGGCTGTTACTCACTGTGTGCCCACTCAGCTATGCTATGTGGGCAGGGCCTCTCATGAACCCAGTACTGCTCCCCAAACCACATCTTTAAGAGCCCCTGCAAACGGCTACTTGTGTGCGCTCTGCAGTAAACATGTTCCGGCCATGCTGAGGTGTCCATGGGAAATTTTGTGCTAGGCTACACTTGATTAGATCATGTTACAAGGAGTCAGACTTGCAGAAACCCCAGATCCAAGCTTCTGACCTAATGGTTTGTCTCCAGCCTACTTTTCGAGAATTCCAGCTCTTCTGTCCAGCCAGGTTTTATCAGTCTGTTGCTAACATTAAACTGGCAAGGAAATCCAGAGTTATCCTGGAAAGCTTTAGCCCGGATAGAAGGCTGGCTCGGTCTGATAGTGACAGACCAGGCTGCTATTCTGTTTAGTCTTTGGGGCCTAAGTCTGCATTGGTCTCTCCTGTCTTCACTTAGTCATGCTGTTTTGATACAGTTTCTGGTGCTTATGGGAGGGATTGGGAGGAGGGTTAACTAAAGGTGTGCCCCGGTATCCACTGATGCGGTCTCCAATTTCAGTTATCCACGGACACCATGGATACTGGGACGCCTATTAAAAAGACAGGGGAACGTTAAACAAACCTTATTTTCTTTACCTTGTCCTAGCAAAACCACTGATGCTCCCCTATCTTTAAAAGGGCACCCCCAGTATCCACAGTTTCAGGTATCCATGGTAGGGTCCAGAACAGAATCCCAGCGGATACCGGGGCATGCCTGTGTTGAATTTACTGTTGTTGTATTTAATTGCATGTAACTCAGTGGTGTCGTTCACCCGGTACGCTGTTACCTTTGAGCGGCCGGGGCGGGCGGGAAAGCGGCAGAACGCGGCGTGACGCAACGGGCGGACTGCCGCTCAAAGGTAAGTCCCGCCCAGCGTACCGGGTGAATGACGCCACTAATGTTACTGCATTCTTCTATAACACACCGTGACAAAATACTGACTGGTTTACTAAGTTATCTCAACTAAGAGAACTTGATCTGTAAACATCCTTCCAAGCAAAGAGGTACTTCAGAGGATCAGGGCTGCTGAAAGCACTCAGTGGCTTAATTCAGACATCATGCCAAGCCATGGTTTGGCGCCCCAAACATGGTTTGAGAATCCAAGCCATCTTCTAGAGCTGCTTCCATTTTCTATCCGACCAGCACTCCAAGTCTGCCTGCAGCCACCACTGGCAAACCGCACTTCACACAAACCATCGCTCGTCCATTCAGATACCGTGCCAAAACCACAGTTAAACTTCCTCGGCCATAGTTTGGCATGAGCTGAACTGGGTCACTTTGGGAGACCGAGGATGATTTTGAAAGAAGCTTTACAAATGAAGGAGTTAAAGAATGCAGTTCTAATCCCTCGGAATAAAGTGAACGCTAAACTGAAACACTGCAGACATTCGTTCTTGAAACAAGAGAACATACCTGCTGAGAAGGCATGGATATTGAGTGCCATGTCCTGCTCTTCACTGTCCACCACATCCAGCAAATAGGCTCGGATCGGGCCCTCTGTTGCATCAGCGCAGAAATCCAAGACCACCACCCCGAGCACTGTGAGAACGATGCCAATTGGCTGCTTATCCGGGACATCACCGATGGCTAGACCTGGTTGAGAGAAGGAAGAACCCGCAAAGGAGGGTTGGCCGTTTTTGGTTTTGGTGCAGAACTGATTCAAGTACACCGACAATAGTTCTCAAGAGACAAAGTTCATCACTTTCACACACAGCCAACGCGACCACTGGAAAGATTCTTCTATTTGTTAAGAGGGCCATTTCAACCCTGCAACCCAGCTGTGCTAAGCAGCGGCGGCATGCCACTGGTACGCTGGGCGGGAGGAACAGGTGAGCAGCAGACCGCCCGTTGCGTACCGCTCCGTTTCGCCGTCTTCCCCGCCCCCACGGCTGCCGCTCACCTGTTCCTCCCGCCCAGCGTTCCGGCAGCATGACGCCACTGGGTGCTACTGATGAAGACCCAGTCCTGAGTTGTGACCTGCCCAACCGCCACAGACGGTGGTGCCCAAACAAGGCCTCCTGGGCTGGGCAGGCTCCCCTGCGAGCAGGCAGTCCTTGCTGCCCCCTGATTTCCCAAGCCCTACAGGGTTAAGAAAAGCCAAGAGGCTCATTGGGAAGAAGAGGGAGAGGAAATCTGTCCTGGCAACAGCAGGTGCACCCTCAGTGCTTTCTGGGGACCTCCTGCAAGTGCCAGCACCCCTACAAAGCCCAACCTGCTCCAGCCCCGGTGCTGCCAGCCAGCCCGGTTTCTCCTGCTGCCGGAGCCCAGCCTGGGGCCGAGCTCCCAAGGAGGGTTAATTCCCAGCTTCAATTGTTTCCCCAGAACGTCGTTATTTCTAACAGCTTTGACAGGGACAAGGAAAAAGTTATTCTTCCTCCAGTTAGTCATTTTGATAAACAGTTTTTAAATCACGCTGTGGTCTTTTTCCCCCCTCCTTTCTTCAATGCATGCTCTAAGATGAGAACAAAAAGTGAAAAGATCTTTCTTCCCCCTTCAAATAACGCTGGAAACAGGATGTGTTTGCGAGATACGCATTAAAGGGAAATCAGAGCACAACAGGAAACATTTCCCTGTGAACAGGTTCCTACGGTTTTCCCATGCCAAGAATCGGCCGCATTCATTTCTACTCCCACTGCTATGGAGCCGGTGACCATTGTATTAATGGGAAGGTGTGCTGGCAACACGCAGCTCAGAATACGGAGCAGGTTTGAATGAGGAACAAAGGAAGGCCAGGGCAGAATCTGAGATGACAGGGCAACGTTCAGAGGGGAGAAATGGGCTTCTGTGTGCCTGCCGTAGCAGTGGCTGGAATGCCGGCTCTGTGCGCAAGTTGCAGAGGGGCAGGATCCTGTCCCTACAGCTTTGAGGTGGCTACGAGAAGCAGGACTTGACTCAAATTGGGGATGGGGAGTCAGAAAGGAGGCTTTTTGGATTTCATGTGAGATCTACCTTTCCCCTCGTAATTTGAGCACTGCCTGCGCCAAGTGAGATCTGGGTCCGAGCTCCCACTCAGCCATGAGATTTATAATGTGATTCTGGAATAGCTGCTCCCTCTCAGCCCACTCTGACCCTACAGGGCTTAGGAGCAGCGGCATCATGCAGCCGGAACGCTGGGCGGGAGGAATGGGTGAGCGGCAGCCCGCCCGTTGCGTACCGCTCCGTTTCGCCGTCTTCCCCGCCCCCGCGAAACGGAGC
>JAJKFI010000036.1:5048102-5121314 GCA_029204185.1 Lerista edwardsae | reverse complement strand
TTCCCCGCCCCCGCGGGGGCGGGGAAGACGGCGAAACGGACCGGAACGCAACGGGCGGGCTGCCGCTCACCCGTTCCTCCCGCCCAGCGTTCTGGCTGCATGACACCGCTGCATTTGAGGCCTTCTGCCTTGGGTGCAACTTGGTGATTTTAAAAGCAGCAGCAAAAATGGCTTTCAGAGCTGAGCATTCCTGAACACAGTGTTGCTTGTTAGGCTGCTGGTCTCTCACTCAAATCCCCTCATCTAACATGGAACAAGACACGGTGAGGGGCTGAGATCCAGGTGAGGCAGGATAAAGGAGAATTCTGTCTCAATTCCAGGCTGCTGCTAAAAGAAAGGGACTCTGTACACCAATCGCCTGCAAAAGGTCTCTTAATCTGATCTGAACTGCCCAAGCACAAAATTAAAACCCACTTGAAATGTTTTCAGCTGTTGATCTGCACAGGTACTTGGTTAGAGACAACGAACTTTGGTCTGTGGCTTACGAACTCCAAAGAGGGCAGGGAACGAGACGCTTTCCTGACTCAAAACCCACATTCTGTTATCAGATTCATTTAAACTGGGCACCCGCGCAGGAAGTTATTTTTGCTTCCTTCGGTTCCTGCTGGTTCAAGTCCATGCGGAGATCCGAAGAGGCAAACCTGAATTGCGGCGCTGAGGGGGAAGGCCAGGTGTGCTGGCTGAGGCCCTGTTCCGCGCCCTCCAGGTGGTATTTGCTGAAATCTTGAAAGCCCCACCATTCTGGTCCTCAGGCCTTGATCTCTCACGGGAAGTTTGAAACTGGTGATCAAAATATGGGAAAATGGAAAGCAAGTTCCTCCCTTCCTCCCGCAACTGTTATTCGGTGCTTGAGTCATGCTTGTGGAAAGAGGGAAGGAACCTTAACTGCTCAGGGGTGGGGTGCTGGAAGGGAAGTGGAGAGTCCCACCTTCGGGCTAAGTAGTGAGATGTGAGCTTCCTTGACGTTTGGCCTGTTCCAGCTCAGCCTGAGGTTCCCAGGCTTGATGACTGGTGGCGACAAAAGTGCAGGCCCTTTGTTTAGAAGCATTGTCTTAAGTCTTACGCAGTGCCTTTTCCCACCCAGAGTTCCCGATCTCAAAGGGTTCTCAGAATGCTGACTAAGTCTCTGCACCGATCGCCTGGACCATTTGATGTTAAACTGTGGGAGGAGACATTGGGCGTTCCCTGAAGTGGCCCCCTCCTTGGGGAATGTTCCCCGTTGCAAAGTTTCCCCCTCCCCTCAAGCTGTGAAGCTGTGAAGTCCCCCCTCCCTCAGAGGAACTTCTGGCTAAGAGTTTTTAGGACAACTTGCTTCTTTGCACTGGTGATGGATTGCGGCCAACAAAGGCTTATGCAGCAATAAATGTGCGCATCCCTTGAGGAGCATCTCCCCCTTTTCTGCTCTTTGCCTGGAACTGGCTCCCAAACACTGGCTCCTTTTCCACAAGGGCACCTTTTCCACAAGGGCTTAGTCTTCATTCTGTGCTGGAACGAAGTTTAAGCGCCTTCTTCCCCAGCAGACACTTGCCTTCGTTCCCCTCCCATTCCTGTTTCTTTTGGGAGCCCCTCAGAGTAAGGCCTGGTCCTCTCTATCTGTGGACAGCACCATGTTAGATTAAGGATGCTAAACACATACATGAAAGTAGCCTGGAAGGGGCCACATTTTTGCTGCAGCAACCCATAGCTACCCCACTGGAAAGAATTGCGACCACTCACATTCCTATCCCACCCTTTCTTTACAGAGATCAGAGTGGTGCACACGGGTTACCTTCCTCTCATCCTCATAGCAAACCTGTGAGGGAGACTAAGCTGAGATTGGCTAGTCCCAGACCCCCCGCCCTGGCCAAATATTGATCATTTGTTCTTCCTTCAGCAGCTCATTTAGGCTGGGACCCAAATGGCTGCACCTGCTCCTGGTAGCAGCCCACCAAGTGACTCCTGAAATTCTGGAGATGGTCTAGAGCAAACCTTTTAGCACCAGGACACACTTTTAAGAATGACAATCTGAGGGTCATCATTGTGACGTCAGGTCCTGAAAATGCAGCCAATTGGTTGGGTTATCTCTCAGCCATTTTCCCATAGCAAAGAGAATCAAAAAGACAAAAGCTTATTTACAACCTTGACACAAGCAAAACAACTATACAGCCCTTCCCCTTTCCATCTTTTCAATATGGCTGCCCTAGTTGCTTCGCAACCCATCTGGAATGGGCTCGTGATGCACAATCTGGTCTGGAGCAGCATCCTATGGTGTGTGCAAGGCAACCCCTGTAAGCAAGCAATGTGCAACACCCCCTAACCCTACCCTGGGGACAGAAACACTTCAGGCTTGCACCAAGGGCATCACTGAATCTGGACCTGAATCCTCACCTTGTTTTTTCATTTGATTTATTCTGTGTGTTTTCTACTTTACTGTACACTGTGGTGAGCTTTTATGGCTAAAAGGGCAGCTTAAAGATTAACGAAAGAGGTAACTGGGATGCCCGGGACCAAAAGAACTGGATCCAACCCTCCCAATGTATTCTTCCCTGCAAGGAATGTCTTGTTCTCATTCTGATCAGATAAGCAGAAAATACAAAACAAAATTATTTGCAAAATGCTCTGTTGTTTTGAAGCAGGCTGAACAATACTTGGCTTTTTTTTCTGCTGACCTCTTGAGTTGGATAAAAAAAAAATTCTACACCTCTCCTTCAGAAGTTATTTAGGGAGCTTTGGAAAACAATCGGGGAAAACAGGTCACCAAAAATGCACCCTTGATAAGCCAAGTTGATTGTAGCTTTTTCTAAACCTGCTTTTCCACAAAGCTTTGACGTCCCACACAAATCAACAGAAAACAATTTCATTTGTTTGCAGCCACTGCTGCCGCTGAGACTCGGGAGAAGTGGCATTTCCCAGCCAGCGACAAACAAACAGGACATGGAGCTCTAGTAAATAAGTTTTGTTTGTTCTCCTCCCCCAGACACCCCAACGACTTGCCAACAATAGTGAGACCCGAGGAGCCTGCAGTTCACAGGAAATTGTTAGCACGAGTCCTCGGAATGAGCCCAGCCGAGGTCAGGAGCAACAAGGGAGAACTCGCTGGTCAGCTCTGCAGGGGAAGGGAAAAACAGCCCCCTCCCGAGCCTTCAGGGACAATCGCCTGGGATGGCGAAAGGCCCCTGCCTCACAAGGTCTGCTGCTTCGCAGTCCAGCACTTTCGGGCTTCTGCCTTGAGGGAATCCTTTTACTGCTGGCCTAAGGAGCATCAGCCTGCCAGCCTGCTCGGGGTATTTGCACCCAGGAAAATTAGTAGCACCGTTTGCCAAATCTGACACAAGACAGAAGTGGGAGCCAAAGGAGGGAGTTGGGAGCTGGAAGCCTGACAGGCGCTGGTGTCACCTGGGGAATGAATGTCTGGCCCGACAACCGGCAGAGCAAACAGGGGGGAAAAAGAGGAGGTGGCTGGGTTGACCCCCGTTAGAAAAAAATCCAGCGCTGAGTGGCTGTCAGCCCCTCTGGGTGACAAGAGTGAGGCTTGCAAGAGTGGGGAGAATTCCTGAGGTTCGTGGTCCCCCGCAGGCCATTTCCCCCACCAGAACATGCCCCCCCCGTGAACCAACGAGAAGGTGCCTAAACTGGCAAGATCAGCAAGAGGGGGGAAGCCAGTGTTCCGGCTGCATGACGCCGCTGGGGGAAGCCAACCAAAAGCCGCCATCTGGGTCCACCTCAACCCTCTTAAAAGCTTCATCTGAGAGCCTCTGGTGGAGCCCTAGGAAAAAAACAAAAGCCAGAAGCCACAGTGAGGCAGCACCTTAACCTGAATCCATGAGAATGCCACAGAGTCCTCTGCAAGTTTTGAGTCCTCTAGAACAGTGTTATTCAAACTATGAGTGTTATTCCCCATTCCTTTAGATTGTGAGCCCTTTTGGGACAGGGAGCCATTTAACTTTAATGTTATTATTTGCCTGTAAACCGCTTTGTGAACTTTATGTTGAAAAGCGGTATATAAATACTAGTGATTGATTGATTGATTGAGTCGGGACCCACCATGTGGGTCACAGCTTGATGTCAGGTGGGTATCTTGGAAACAGCAGACCTTACTCTTGCCTTATTCCTTTGGGGAGTATTAACAGTTTGAATTTTCAAGTGAGGTGTTTTAAAAATTGTTGTAAGTTGAGTGCTTTTACATAATATTCTGTCCTAATCTTGCTTTCTGTCAGAGATATTTCATGATTGTGCAATTGCTTCAGTCCAAGGCCAGTTTGCATTCCAGGACTGTCATTTGATTATGTAACACTGACAGCATTTCCCGCTTGGTGATGTCACTTCTGGCTATGACCACTTCCAGGTTAATGACATCACTTCTGGTGGGTCCCAACATGAGTGCCATTCTAAAAAGTGGGTCCTGGTCCAAAAAGGACCCACTAAAAAGGTCCTGGTCTACTACTCTAGAACTCTTCAACAGGCTGGAAGTAAAGCAAAACAAGAAGAGGGGAGAAAAGCAAGCATGATGTTGGTATTTTTAACCATATTAAGGTGGAACGTAGCATAAACCACATCTGAGCCCATGTGAATGTAATTATGAAGAACCCGCCCTTTTCTTCCCCATTCTTTCCCTGCACCCCATTCCTTCCACTTTCTTTGCTATCTCTTTTAGTTTTTGGAACAAGGTCCGTGGAACCTGATGGCACAACGTAAAATTAATACACCCCTGGAATGCAGCTGTTAGCCAGACTTATTTAGATTAGACTCTATGAGGAACAAGATGCAAAGGGTTTCTGAGACCCCAATGGGCTGCCAGCCCTATTTTTGTAAATAAAAGATCTTGCTGTTGTGAAGGGAACACACATCTCCCTAGTGAAGGGAAGAGGTGATATTTCAATCCCACTTAACAGAACCTTTGGCCCCAGAGACTGGTGGGATGGAGATAGTCAACTACATTCATCGGAGACTCATGGTATAAGTTTTTTTTTATTTCCGTAGGCTCTTGCTACTGCTCTCTTCAGCTGCTGTTTTGTAGCTGGTGCAATTTTAATTGACCGGTGATGTTAATTATTGCTTGTTTCTTAATTCTGCTTTGTATTGCCTTGAAAACTTCACTTGAAAAGCACCCTAAAGTATTTGCATTGATGAAGGATGACACAGACCCTCCCTCATTTGGAAACAGAGACAGGAGCACCTCAGCCAGCTGTGACAAGCTGGGCTATTTGTTCTCAATTCTCCAATTTCCATATAAACACAGCGGGGGTGGGGGTGGGGGGGGAGAAAGAGAGCAAGCTGTCACCATCTTCATTTCCTGAGTCACAGGTTCAGGGTCAACAGTAAGTAGAACCCGGCTCAATCTTGCTCTTAAGACACCTGCAGATGACGGGGGGCAAAAGACAACTTGTTCCAATTCATTTGCGATGCATGCTCCAAGATAAAAATCAGAGGAAAGAGATCCACTTATCTTTGACTGCACCCTTTTATGTGGAAAGCTACTCAGCACTGCACGGGAGTGTTTCAATTGCACAGCTTAATTGCAGAGTTTGCTTAGGGCGTACCCTTTTCACCTGGCAGCAGGTAACCTTGCAACAGACACACACCCTGTGTGGCCATCCAGCTGAGTGACTGCAGTGCTAAACAGGCCCAGCAGTGGAAACTGCCGCTTGCTGTTTCTTCAGAGGACAGGAGGTTCGTTTGCACTCCACCACCAAGGTGGTCATGTCATCAGTGTCCCTCTTGCAGGCCTACTTTAGAACCGACCCTTGCAAACAGAGACAGGGCCTTGTATGCCACCTTTATGGCTGCCAACATCATATGCAGTGGCGTAGCTAGGGCATTTTGCACACATCCCACAGCATGTTTTGGGGGTTTGTTTTTGGCCATAACCGTTGCTATCATTAAGGTACTACACTCTGGGGGGTTTCATTGAATTACTAGTGAAATTCCACATCCAACGGTATACAGCATGATGGTATTATTCCTTAAAACCGCTATTTTAACTGCAATTTTTGCAAAAGATTTTTGGTTTTTACTTTTTTGGCCATAACTTCTGACAGAACAGAGATATTACACTCCGGTTTTTTTCACTGAATTCCGGGTGGAATTCTGCATCCAACGGTATACAGCATGACCATATTATGCCACAAACTCACAATTTTCAGAATTTGGGGTTCAGTGGTGACATCTTCAGGTGCCCCCTGAAGATAGCACATGGGGCGCTGCGCCCCCGCCCCATAGGTAGCTACACCACTGATCATATGACATCCCGAGATTGCATCCAAACCAGCTGTTTCTTGTACAGGGGGCAAGAGGCACTTTTCCAAGTGGTGTTCCTCTTATATTTAGCAGGGGGAGAGTAACTGTCCTTCTTCACCCCTGTGCTGTGTCTTTTCTAGTGGCTGCTGCTGGTGGTGTTCTGCATTTTTTTAGATTGTGAGCCCTTTTGGGACAAGGGGTTATTTAACTTTATTGTTATTTGCCTGTAAACCGCTTTGGGAACTTCATGTTGAAAAGCGGTATATAAATACTTCTTGACTGAGTGATTGAATGTGTTACCTGCATCCTAAGGGGATGACATCTCTACTGTACTGTGATGCATTACCACTTCCACCCTCACTTCCTATGCTGCCCTTGCACAACTGGGCACCACAGACATACATGCAGTGGCACATGTACATGACTTATTCCACATCTTCTGAGCTTTTATGGTAAAGCTAGATATAGCCCTGGGGGCTTGGCTTTGCACCTTTGGTGCTAACAAGATCTTCCCTCCTGGGCAGGCACAGAGTGAAGCTTGTTATAGGGAACTGCAACATGGTGGGGGGTTGTTTTGTTTTACTTAGGGTGCAATCCTAACCTGGAATTAGGCTGGCACAAGCCCCTTGTGCTGGACCAGGAGTGTCACAAATGCATCGTAAGGCACATGTGGACCATTCTCGGAGTCAGGGAGGACTGCGTATGTCTGTGTGCCAGCCTCCCCTACTCAGAGTGGCGCAAAGGCACTTCACAGAGCATTTGCGACACTCTTGGCCAGGCACAGGGGACAAAGTCAAGGTTAGGATTGCGCCCTTAGTCTATGAAACAACCTTGCTGTTGATCAAGATTTATCATCAGAAAGACCTATGAAAGAACACCAGTCACAGCAGCTGTCTCTATTGGTTGGTGGGGTTCATAGTATTCAGTTTTTGATCCTCTTTTTTGTTCCAAAAGGCCCCTTGCATTCATAAAATTTCTACCATAGGCAACAGCTGCTGGGTAGAGGTGAATACAATACTGTATATTTTGCAGTGTAATAAGAGCACTACTTTAATGCTCTGAATCAATAAGGCATCCACGCCTTTTGTCATGGATTAAGCACACTGTTAATGCAAAATGCTTTTAAATACAGATAGTATTTGTGAGGAACCAAGGGGCTAAAGAGCCAGACTTTTTTCTGTTCCTGAAAGGTTTGGCTTTGGCAAAACTGCTGCATGAGAAGCAGGTAAGGACGACCTCTCTCCCTCTCGAGCGCTGATGCAACTGAAAGCAGGGCCGTCTCTTTGAAGTAAACAGCTTGAATAAATTGGCATGGATGATGATGGAGTGGCTGAAGTGGGCCGCCTACTACTGAGAGCAGTTATGTGCTTGAGTGGTAGCATCCCACACCCCAGTTAAGCTGCAATGCCTTGCGCTAAACACTCTTGGAGTCACTGATGCTGAAGATTTCCTAGCTAGAAAGCGACTATGGCTCATCTGCAGCTGAAAAGGGCAAGATGCCAAAGGGGGGGGCAGTGAGAGCTTTCCCACACCTGCCAGTAGGGGCAGCTGCTTGTTTTACACCCCATACTTGAGGCCATCCTTGCCGCACCATTTCCCGCCATTTCTCCACTATAACATTTGGCATGTGCAGTAAGTGATAGAGCTGGCAGGACTGGCAACAGATCACAAGGTCTCTATAAATACCAGGCACAAAATGAAGTGCTGGGTGGAGGAAGGCAAACTGGGAACTCTCAGAAGGTCAGCTTGTATTTTAACAAGCAAGTTTCTAGCTCTCATGGATGCAAGATAAAGTTTAACATGTTTAGGCACTGCCTGAAGCAGTCAATAGTGACAGAGCAAAACTGAGCACAACGTAAGGGGTGTGCATCATGAAGCAGAGAAGTTTATGACTTGATGCCCTTGTTTGAAGCATGCAACTCTGAGAAAGCTCCTCTCAGAGCACTCAGAACAGGCTAGATTCATTTTTTTGAACAAATCTACTTTGCACTGTTTGAAGGGGGGAGGTGGGGAATGACATGACAAGCAGAGCACCCTACTGCACTGCTGAGGAAGTAGTTTTCCTGCCTTGCCCTAGTCGCACTTGCCCAAATAGTTCTCCCTCTACAGTTTTACTCCTCTGACTGCTGTTGCCAGAAGTTTAAGAGGGGACGGCCCAATTTCTGACAGCTGGGCAGTCGCACAACCCTGGCTTTACCATCCCCGCCAAATGTGCAGATCAGGAAGTAATTGGCAGTGATACGATGATGTCACCACCGAGAACCTCCAGGCTCTGAGCCACCAAAGTCACTCTGCATGCTCAGTGGACAGAGGTAGGTGTGGTGGGGCTTTTCAGTCTCCTTGCTGCAGCTTTCTGGCTTCCTCTCTGAAGAAGCTGGAATGGTGCTGCAGGAAGACAGAAAAGCTGCTGAAATGGGAGCAGGCACTGGATGGCAGCTGCAGTCGGGCATTTGAGGGCCACCAAAACGCTTTGAGGGCCACAGGCAGCCTGCTTGTTAAACCACCCTGTCCTGAGAACTCTTGCAAACATGTTTCTTTAGCCACACAAGAGCACTCACGAGCCAAATGGCTATACAAATCTCTTTTGCTCCCTACTCTTTACCTTTCTTTGCAGCGCCAACTGTTAGCCCCCCCAAACACACAAACTCTCCACCTGCCAGAGTCCCTGAAGTATAAGGATGGATGTGCATTTGCTCGGTATCTTAAGGACTTACTAGCTAGGGCTGGAGCCCAATCACAGCTGATCTGCCCCAAGACAGCAGGTAGGTGTGCGACTTCACTGCAAAACCCCCTTCCAAAATTGAAAATGCCGCCAGAAACATCAGCGTCATTTTGCTGAGGGTTAATGAAGATTTTAAGCAGTAGAAAAAGCCTCTTGCTGGAAGGTCTGAACAGGCTCTTGAAAAGTAGGTACTCCGAGGTCACGTGGAGATGCTGGCCTGCCATGGCTCAGCTGCCTACAAGTACATACACAGGTCCAACCCAGGCTGCTAAGTTAGTTATTTGCCGCACTGTAATCTTCCCATCTCTCCCCCTCTAGGAAGGGCTGTAATTAAAACACACAGCCTGTACATGAGGCCCCCACTTACACGCCACATGGGTTACATAAGCCTGCAGTGCGCTTGCTGCAAGATTAGACATCAGTTACAATGACATGTGTCGCCCACAGACATCCAGCAGCCCAGTTTATCCACAGCTCAATAGAGCTTTTCGTCATTTCAAGGATATCGACCAATTTAGAAATGAGTTCTTGTAGGGCTAGTCAACACAATACAATGGAGAGGTTTTCTGGGCAGACCTTTAGGAGCAGTTTTGGGGTGGTTTATTAACAAGTCTCACAGAACCAAATAAGCACCTGACTCTAAACTCCTATTCTGACACTGGCAAGTCAATCAATCTGTCTCTCTAAAATGCCTATACCAATCCAAAACTTGAAAGGAGGACACCAGAATCCTGTTCGATTACACAAAATATGATAGATGTTGCTGGTACTGTACACTGTGGAAGAAATATCAAAAATATTGAAAGGAGTGATTAATTAGAGCGTTGCCCCCCAAACCCGTCAGATCAATTTTTCCTGTTTTGGGAAACTGTTTAATCCGAGATGCAAGATGCAAAGTGTGGTTTATTGGCAGAGGAAATCGAAGCAAGAGCACATTTTTTTAAAAAAGCATTGAGTCGAACAAAACTGACGACATCAGATTCAAAAAACCAAAACATGTGGTTTGAGGAAGTGTTGCTAGTGCTGGAATGAAATCAGTCAGAGCAATAGAGCAAAACAGAGAGCAAAAGTGCCCACTTTTTTCTCCCAGGAACAATAAAAGGCACGACAGCACAGTGTGGACTACTGTGGCTTTCTGGAAAGGAAGGAATACTGTTGGATGCTGCATGCTTTACAATCATTTGTATTTGCCTCACATTCATGAGGACCTACTGTAGTTTGTATTCAAAAAAAGAGCAATGAAACAGTGAGGGAGGGTTACAAGCAAAATCAGATGTAGTCCTATCCCAGTTACAGGCATTTCACAAATGCAATCTAAGCGGTAGATTAAACAATTGGGAGAAAGGTACATGGCGGAGCTTTGTGAACATCAAAGCGTAGTAATTAGAGCTGTGAAATTATAAATACTTTTGATGTTTTTAACTGAGAAAGGAAAAAATGGAAGACCAAACAAAAGACACTCGTATTTTAAAACTATGCTTCGACAATTAGCACATGTTTTGTATGATATGAGTACATGTGAAAAGTACATTAAAAGGCAGCGAAGCTGCAATTTCCCCCTGAAGTTGTCTGGATCTCTAAACTTTAGACGGGAGCAAGAAAGGCAAACACGTTTTCACTGTCCTGCCTCTCCCCACAATAAGGCTCTGGCAGGACCATTTTTCTCATAATACCATTCCTGAATACTGTGCAATTTAATATTGAAAAGTGGCTTTAAAGGAATAAATCCACTTTGGTATGCTAAGCCACATGGAACAGATACAACAAAGCAGCTACTGAGGATTCCAATTCATCCATCTGATGAAAAGCCTACCACAGCTTTGGCGGAAATAAAACAGTCTTAACATCCTATAATAGTTTTTACTGCATACAAGCATAACCACCCTTCCGGATGATATAGGGTGGCACGCAGAGTTTCACTGAACACAAGAGCTCTGCTGGATCAGGCCAAGGGCACGTCTAGTCCAGCTTCTTGCATCTCACGGTGACCTACTGGAGGCCTCAGAGAGCACACGATACTCTGCTGGCACTTAGAGGCAGCCTTCTTCTAAAACCCAGAGCATGCCTTAATTTGAGTTCTTATTGGACATGTCAAAAAGGATACTTTCCATTGGGGTTCCAATCTTTTTGGGGGAAAGAAACACAGCTACAGAAAAATTGCTTTAAATATTCTTGGTTTACAAGAAACCGATTTTTACCTAGGAATAGTAGTGTAGCCTGTGGTCTCGCTGTATGTCCAGAGTCCTAGATAAGCAATGCAAGTAGAGTCCTTAGTGGAAAAGGTGGGAATATCCTTCCTATGTAGACCATTTTTGACACTTGCATGATTCACATCACATTAGGACCCAGCAATCTATCTTTGTGATCTCAGAGGTGTTCACATTAGACCCATCGGTTATATTTTGTGTGTACGTGTGTGGGGGGGTACATTTTAAGGAATAATTCCATTCCTCCTCTCTTGGAATAAGGCATGTGTTTCTAAAATCCATGGGAAGAAATTGTAGGAGGAGGAACAGGTAATCCTAGGAGTGGCCCAACTGTGGTTCACAAGCCATGTGCAGCTCTTTGAGATGTGTGGCTCATGGAAATATGTTGGCTGAGCTCCTCTTTGCATCACAGTTAAAATTCTGAGTTGACAGTCCATTTGATATATGTTTAATATTCATGGTGACTAAATAAATATAGGAATTTAGGTGATTCATAAAATATTGCAGCTCTCAAACACCTCTGTTGTGGTTCTCAAACGTTTGAAGTTTGTCACATGTGGCTCTTTCATTAAGCCAGTTTGCCCACCTCTGCAACAGACTGTTTCTAATAGTTGTTTATGACTTTGGGGAAAACAAAAACTCATTGTCAGCAGAATTATGTGCTTACAGACACAATGGCCCTCTTAATGCCCTGAGTGCGTACATTAATGAATGAGTTTCAGTTAACTGGTGTACTATATAGAGGTTTCCCAGAGTTGGTGGATTTAGTCAACCCAGTTGGCTCAAAAGTAGGCCATTTTAAACAGGGTGTGTATGTCTCTTGCTGGAGCTAGAGGAAATACTAGGTGTTTTTTTTTTTTTAAAGAGGTCGTGTATATTAAAAGTGGGATGAACTTTTCAGAATCTTATTAGACATTATTTGGGACTATCTTCCTGGATGCAAATTAACATCACACGTTCGGGTATAACGGGAATGATAAATCTATTGGGATGTATAAATCAGCAAGCTGCTGGCTGCTTTGATGAAAAATAATTGGGGTGAGTGGCAAATGTAAGGTTTGTAAAATACTACAGAATCTCCACGTGCACAGAAAATGTTGAGGGTAGTTGCTGTGCATTTATCACAGTTGTCGAGTAATCTAATCTAAGACACTTGGAAAAGACTGCACTAAACACGGAGCATCAAAACAAGGGTAATAGAACAGGTGGTTCAGTTCAGGAAAGCTTGACTTTTTAGCAGGATTTGTAAATGTGACTTTGTGTAAAAGATGAATGAGCCCTTCCAGAGTGTACTTTAAGGAAGATGTAAAGGTAGGGTCTACGCAGGTGAACCGGTAGGGAGGGAGAGGATGCACTGGCACAGAAGCTTGCCAACAAGAACATTGCTGTTGAGACTCAAGATTTAAAGAGGACTTCATTAAGTAGCTATTGGCTGTAGATCTATTAGATTATGATTTCATTTTTTTAATTAATGGGAAACTTCTGTGAGTGATCTTTAGTTGCAAAGGTGGTCTGGCAACAAAACAAATACAAATAGATGAGAGGTGTGGAGCCACTAGGTTCAAACTAAGTTCTATAAACACAGACAACTGGCTCTAACATGCTACAGTGGTTGCCATCAAGTCCCCAACTGGTCCACTCCAAGTCGCCCTGGCCTAAGATGAGGGAATTTCAAACGGTGAATTCTTGAATCAGAGGTTGAATAAAACTTCTGGCAAGACACGAAGCGGGTATCTCTCTTGGCCATTGCCAAAAGAACCTGCTCGACCGCAATGGCTAGCTTTGGAAACAGCGAAACAGGACAAGCTTGGCAGTCTCCTTAAATGATACACGTTGCATGTCTCTGCTATAAACATGTTTTGCACCACTAAGCTCAAAGATACAACTTGCCTTCATCTCTGCCAAACTGCAAACAGGCTTCAGATGTGCAATTTGCTTTAACTGATTCTTAAAGAGGACTGTTGAGAACAAAAGCAGCCATCAGTGTGGTAATGGTTTTTGCCTCTTTTTAGGAGTTTGTTTTTCAGAACACATGTTTTCATGTACTAGGTAGGGAGAGAATTCATGTGGATGTGAAAGAGTTGAAAAGAAAGACCTCAGCTAGACATAAAAGCCTCCACAATTGCCACTCTAGACCTTGCTGAGTGCAATAGAAGAATTTCCATCCGTTTCAGATTTTTTTGTTTTGTTTACAGGTGCGTAATTCACAGAATACTAAAGTGCAAGGCTGACTTTACACTCCTGTGAAGGGAAGAGATGCACTGGTTTGACACTAGAATTTCAATATATTAAAATCTTTACCTCCCTTCATCTTCTCCCATCCTGTCAAATTTTAGATACCTCTGCTAGGTATCCATAGTAACCCCTATTTAGTCAGGATTTAGAGTAAAATGAGCTGTTCCCATTGACAACTACAGAGAAAAGGAAGGGAAACTGCATTCTTTTTTATTGATTTGTATATATGATCTGTGTTTAGACAGACTTGACATTAATGCCAATACAACAATGCTTTCTACAATTTAAGGTGGAAAATCTACGTTTCTCTGAATCCCTGCCTGTGTATTAGTATAGTGACAATAAGGAAACTGGACAGATGCCAGATATTTTCAATTACAGTGCAGGATATGTTATTTTTATTTGGTTTATTTGTTTTTCATTGTGTGTCTCAAAGAAACATACAGCCCATAAAATAACCAGTACTGGAACAGTTTAGGTCAGTGGTTCCCAAACCTTTTTGACTGGCAGCTCCCTTGACCTACTGGGCCACTGGCCACGACTCTTCCCCCCCCCACTCCCAATTAGGACTGCAGTCATGGTGGGTTTCTTACAAGGATTCTGCAGGTCCCATGGCTGGTTTCAACTGGTTCCCAAGGGAGCCATGTCTTACAGCTTGGGAACCACTAATTTAAGAATAAGGTTTGCAACAATCCACAGAATTAGAGGTATCAGTTAAAAAACCCCTCAACTCCAAATACCCAGGGAACCAGCAGGTAGCCAGAAGGTAAGAAGAACGCGGCAGTGCCAGGGAAGGACCTGGGGGCAACAGGCAAAAAGCACAGTGGCAGCCTTCTGTCCTTGGTCATCATTTCTAGGAGCTCCTCTGCTCCCTTCCAGTAAGAGATAAGCTTGTGGATTTCACAACCAAAAAGGCTTAGTAGCTGCAATTATGACACAAGCCAGCATCAACTCCTGTGAGTGAAAGTAGCTTCCACTGCTTGGTCAGCCACCGCCTCTGTGTTTATATGACTAACAGTAAAAGCACTACTGGTTAGGTTGATCACTAATTAGCTACACCACAACGCTAGTTACTACGCCCTCTTGATGGCCCACACAACAGAGCAAAGATCCCTCAACTGTTTTGCTTGAGACCAAGTGCCACTTGGCTGTTCCCAATCCAGAACAAGCTCCTGCAGTGACCATCACACCTGGACTGATGTCCTTATAATACATCCTTATAATATGCAACTGCATGCAGTTAAGTTGTACCTGAATAGGTTTTTCTTCCTCCATTTTTGTTCTTTTTATGTGTTCCTGCAAGTCATTTTAAATGCAAACTGCCTTGAGTGCTCTGGCAGAAAGGGGGTGTAAATGCTTTGGAAAAACAGCCCTTAAATATGCGCCCAAATGCAAAATTCTATCTCAGTCTACTGAATTCGCCATTTAGAAGTTTGAAAATGTCTGGTTTCTGTTAATGTAATCAACAAGTGGAAAATTCCCTATCAACTGAAGTTATTAATTTTTTAAGGAACATCCCAAGATTAATTAAGTGTCCCTGCTACATTTCATACTGAGAAAGAAAATGTAATCCCAAACCCTTAATCATTACATCCAGATTCTGTGTGCTATATTCCATTTTCTCTACCTTATCATTCAAATGACCAATCTAATTACCTTCTAAGATACCCATTTTGCAAGGTGTGTACCAAGAGTCTCCAAAGAGCACCTGACACAAAGAGCGACCTGCTACCTGTAGATAGGAAATGGGCAATCCTGGATTCAGGACTACTTATTTAAAGGCCTTGAATTAGTAAGCAAGCCTTAGAAGCTGCAGTTAAGGCAGCTGGTTTGCTCTGCCCTGAGTGCAATGAACATGTTCACACCACACACATGTAGTCTACCAGGGCATTTCTAGAGGATGGCAGACATGCTACTGGCACATACAGCATTCATGAATATTTGGCCAAGTAGGTGGTGAAGGAATACTAGCTTCAGACTTTAACAGCAAGCAGGACAAGCTTCCAGGAAGCTGTACTGCTTAGCCTCATTCCAGAAGGAACAGAACAAAAAAGTGCAATAAACTGCATTAATTCGCATTGATCCTTATTATCCTGGCTTTCCCCATCTGTTCTGCTATTGTGCTGGTCTCCCACTGTTGAGATTTAAAATGAACCCTCCTTGGGATAAGGATCTGCTTTTTTCCTCATGTAAAACATTGTGCAAATGGACGGCACTGTGTTAATGAAGTGCAAATAGATTATACAGTTTACAATGAAGCAATACCCATATCGAAACTTCCAGCAATCCTTACCCTTATTTGTGCAGGAGGGACAATGCCCCTCCCTTCCAAGGATGCTTAGGATAAGCAGGGACTCCAACCCACGCCTGAAATGCAAACTATTGCCCAGTCTGCTGGGTTCACAACTGCATGGTGGGCATGCACTGTTTCACCCTCTTTCAGGCAGCCTTAGATGTTACTCTAATTGCATGGGGGCTTCAATTAGAGGGTGGGAGACGCTTCAGTGAGCCAGCCACAGGGTTGGGGATGGATGTTATGGGTGGGAACTGGGAGATCAGTCATTGAGTCACATGACTAAGGATTCAAGTGCTGCCCCAGCATGAAGGAACCACTCACAGAAAGAGTTCCCTATAGCTAGGGTAAGGTTTAAAAGCCCCCCCCCCCAATACTCATGTACAACCTGGGGGATCTCTAAGGGTCAAATGCTGAGCTTCCCAGCTACAGTCCTAAGAATTACGCTTCTGTATCAAAGCTAACCAAGATGAGGCAGCTCTTCAATGTCCCCTCCTCCCCCTCCGTTAGAAAAAAGGAATGAATAATTCATACAGCTTTCAAGAGCAGGAATGTGGAACAGTTCAGCTGCGCCCGGCTACAGCTTTCATAGAATATTCAGCAGCATGCAGAAAAAGCCTTTGAAATGGAATAAGAGCACTTGCCACATTAAACATAACTGCCACTACAGAACTGAACGGCCACTACAGATGAGCAGGTAAAGGAATTTACCGCCCCGAATGCTGACCCTACAAGGCACCTGCCGTTTAAGCGTCAAAGGGTTCTCGAGGCACACGGAACAGCTGCTCTGGAGGAGCTGGTTCCGGTTCTGGACTGTTCCAATAGTTGACACATTTCTTTCCTAGAGGGAAAGCACACTCCTGTAGGATATAGACCTGGGACTGTTAGATAGAGGGATGTTCTTTTCCCTCTCTCAAAACACCAGAACCAGGGTAGGGGCATCCGCTAAAACTGAGGGTTGGGAGAGTTAAAACAGATAAAAGGAAGTACTTTTTTTTACCCAGCGGGTAGTTAATCTGTGGAACTCTCTGCCACAGGAGGTGGTGATGGCATCTGGTCTGGATGCCTTTAAGAGGGGATTGGATGGATTTCTGGAAGAAAAGTCCATCATAGGCCATGATGGATTGTGCAACTTCCTTACATTAGTAGTAGGCTACTTCCGAGTACCGGGTGTAAGGGAGCGGCAACAGGATGCAGGCATCTTGTTGTCTCATGCCTCCCTGGGGCACCTGGTGGGCCGCTGTGAGATACAGGAAGCTGGACTAGATGGGCCTTTGGCCTGATCCAGCAGGGCTCTTCTTATGTTCTTATGTCTATTGGTTCTTAGCCGTGTTCAAAGGCAAAGCTAAGAGAAAATGCACCAAACACGGTGGAAAAGGCTTAAGTAGTAATGAGTAAGAATTCAAAATGCACCTGCTGTACTAGACGTTTTGCTTTTTACAGGAACTTGGAAGATGCGAGCTGAGAACCAGAGGTCTTGATTTTGGAAAGACGCTTCCAAGAGGATGAACCTCAGCAAGCAATAAAGAAAGACGTCAGTGGTAGTGGCAGCACCAGCACCCAAGGATCTTGAATAGCTGGATATGCCATGACGTCACAGACTTGAAGCCGTGGATTTACTAAAATGGCTGACTGAATCATTGCCGCGAACGACGAGGTTTGCCGCCGGAAGGGCTCTCTCGCTCGCTCGGCGCGCGTGTGAAAGTTAATTTTATGGGGGGGGGGGTGAGTGTAGAAGTTTAAAAAAATACTCTTAATAGCCTAGAAGTAAAAAAAGAATTACTCTCCTATTGACAACTACTTGTGTTATGAAGAGATTTTAATGTAATATAATTACGCGGAATTAAACCTTGGAATTGCATATTAACTCATAATATGGTTACCACTGATGTTTCTCCACGATCACACGTTGTTATTTTGGTAAGTTTTTACTTCAGGAGTAAACGATTAAGCGCTAAACATCATGCGAAAACCCATTGGAAATCATTGGAATGAGCAATGTTTTGGACATACTGTCATGGCCGCTAAGCCCGCCCCTAGGCTTCAACCTTCTGGTATCAATTATTAAAGCAGGGCCACCCGCTGCCAGCACCAGCATCCCAACACAGCAGCCTGACTCAAAAGGAGAAGCACCCACTTCCTATACTCCTAATTCCTTCCACCTCCTTTTATGACAGGACTTGGGAAGAACCCTTGCCCCCTCCCAGCAACTGCCTGCCATCTCCTTTGGGAAATCATCTCACACTCAAGAAATCATCCTTCTGTGGCCACCAACTCCTGTTCATTTTTCAGCCTGTGTCATGTTGCTGGGGGAAGAGGAAGAACGGTAAATGAAGTCATGCAGGAGAAGCCTGCCTGATAAACAGGGCTTACTTTCTCCTGTTGCTATGCTACTAAGGCCTGGATATGGTTACACGTCTCTAGCTACTAAGTTGGAAAAAAGCACTATTGAAGGGTAATGCAGAATTCTGATCGGAGCACCAGCACCACCACACAGAGATGGACAGGCACAATGGAGGGCTTGTTCAGAAGACTCTTATAGAGGTCAGCGGGGGTCCGAGCTTTTCTTCCATGCAACCCCGTACCAGAGCTGTTCCCAAACAACTGGGAAACTTGCACAGACCACTGTGCAACTGGGGGAAATGGAATTCCAGGGGAAATTCTCTTCAATCACAAGTGTACCTATAAAATGACAGGAGCGCTTACTGAAAACGGCAAACAGTAGGGCTGAAGCCAGACCCGCTTAAATGCCAGCAGCCCTCAAACAATAGGGCTGATGTCCAGTTTGTGGTGATACACATGTAAACCCTCCTTTTCAACAAAGGTGGCATCATCTCCAATCTTCTTGGTTGCACTCAAACAGTTTCCCAGTTCATCAGCGTGGCCAACTGTGGACTAAGAAACCAGCAGTTCTACGAAGCTAGATGAGTGAGGGGAACCAAGTAAGGAATCTCGCTGCTCACTGCAGATTCAATAATCTGTGGTTTATTTGGACTAGAAACGCAATGCGTGACTTAGGAAAAAGTCTTATATGACAATTTAGGTACAAGAGGCATGCAAGGGGGGGGGGTTCCATATCCTTGGTTTGCTCAGGATGTCTCTTTAAAATTTTCTTCCTAAATGCCAAAGTGGAATGAAAAACAGTCAGAGGCAGATCACTGGGCAGTAGAAAAGATGTGAGAACCGGGCTCATAGATCAAAAGCTGCAACTTATTCCAATCTCTCCCAAAATCTGCATTTTATCTCTCTATCCTGAAGAGCAGTGCACACTTAAAATGTAATTAGGCATGTCATACTGTGCTGTTTAAAAACATAACATATCACAGCCTCAGGCCGATACACCCTAGACTTAGAGAGCCCTTTGCCCTAAACAAAATATTTATTTATTTATTTCAAGGATTTTTACCCCGCCTTTCTGCCTAAAAAGGCATTCAAGGCGGCACTACAAAAACAATTAAAAACAGAATAACAACATCATAATTTAAAAACAATGATTAAAAGCAATATAAAATACAATATACAATACAACGATTATCCCATGGATCAGGTACAGAATATAAAAGAATACAAAGACCAGCCAGCCTGTCAGCAACTAAAAGCCTGTTTAAACAAGAAGGTCTTCAGTCCCCGCCAAAATACCGCCAACGAGGGAGCAGTTCTTAACTCTAAGGGGAGGGTATTCCAAAGTTGGGGTGCCACCGCCGAGAAGGCTCTCCTACTGGCCGCCACCCCTCTCACCTCTCCTGGTGGCGGCACAGTCAAAAGGGCCCCCCCCAGATGATCTAAGAGTACGGGTAGGATTATATGGAAGGAGGCGGTCCCTCAAATACCCTGGGCCCGAGCCGTAAAGGGCTTTAAAGGTCAAAACCAGCACTTTGAATTGGGCCCGGAACAGAACCGGCAGCCAGTGTAGTCGCCGGAGCAACGGCTCGACAGAGTCAAACCGCTGTGCCCCAGCAACCACCCGAGCAGCCGCATTCTGTACTAGTTGTAATTTCCGGACCGTCTTCAAAGGCAGCCCCACGTAGAGTGCATTGCAATAATCTAATCTCTATGTCACTAGGGCGTGGGTCACAGTGGCCAGGTCCGCACAGCTCAGGTACGGTCGCAGCTGGCGGATCAGCCGAAGCTGAGCAAAGGCTCCCCTGGCCACCGCCGACACCTGAAACTCCAGATGCAGCTGTGAATCCAGGAGAACCCCCAAGCTGCGGACCTGCTCCTTCAGAGGGATGCCTACTTCGTTCATATTTAAGAGCTCTGCTCTTGATGTGAGAGATAAACAGCCCAATCCTAGGCTAGCTGACCGCCTGGGAGCGCAGTGGTAGCCAGCGGCTACTGCTGTGTCCCATGGCTGCCAGGCAGCCGCAAGAGCCTCTGTGGGGAAAGGAGATGTCCTTTTTCTCCGAGGTAAGGGGCCAGGGCAAGTGACAGGTCTACTTGCTTCTGTGCCGGCTAGTTAGCCAGCACAGAAGCGAGGGCCGCCTCCCTAGAAGGCCGCGTGCCACTACTCAGGCCAGGAACTGGGCGTAAAGGTCTCGCCCCCACTCCACCCCTCCTCCTGCGCCGAAAGGCCACATCACCGGTGAGCAGCCGGTGACTCCGTGCTCACCAGCGACTGAGATTCCGCTAGGGTATGTGCGGCCAGCGTTGCAATGGCCCGTGGTAAGGGGTATAGGATTGGGCTCAAAGTTCCTTGCAGCAAGGAGCAGGGCCTTTTCAGGGTTGGGCTCAATACTGTAGAATGCACCTTCTCTAGAAGCACCATTGCATGGCTGGTTATTTCTTTTGGCACGCTTTAAGAGATTGGGTATCGTGTTTTCTTACTACACTACTTTCATTTAGGATTTAAGGTTGAAATATAACTTTGAAGGAAAACCATTTTCAATGGAGAGCCTTTCCCCACAACACCCCAAAGGGTGAGAGCCTCACAGACACATCTACATGCCAGTTTAATTCCAGCCGTTCAGACCAAACAGGGCAGCCTTACACGGCACTCTTAGAATCTTTCAGTGGCAAGTCTGAGGACACACACTCCGTAAGCGAGCAACAGACATGGATAAAGTTCCTTGTCATGTCCTCACTGTAGAGATGCAATGCCAGCCAGGGACATTTTTGGCCGAGCACAGACACTCAGTGGGATATGGCGATGTTGGAGTCTCGATTTATGTTGGCTCAAAGACACTGGGGCAATTTGTGGCAAACATTAAGCACCAGCAGATACTTCTAGCATGCAAGGCCAGTCATATTTGCTTGACAATTTTGTCCCATTCTAGGGTTTTGGTTTTTTTTAGGAATTTGGGAGGGACCATAGTTGAGAAGCAGAATACAGGCATACCTTGCTTTAAGGAGCTTCACTTTCGAATGCTTTGCTATATACTGTGCTTTTCAATTGTACTCATGTTTATTACTGTTGTCACTTGCCTCATTCTTAAGGTTTTCAGCAGTGATGCACATATCAACCAACTCCAAGCCGAATCAAGCAAGTCGACTAGCACCATTTTGTCACCCATGTGTATACTGTAGCATTATTTATTATTTTTACTTTTGTACCTTTTTTAGGCCTGGTGCTACTACATACTTACAAAGTATAGTATAATATGTTTTTAGGCTTTCATATGCACTGGCCAGTGGGAAAAAAAAAGGCTGTGATTCACTTAAGGTGATATTCACTTTATGGTGGTAGTCTTTTCTGGAGGAAAAGTCCATTGTGGGCTATAGATTATGATGGGTTGTGCAACCTCCCACATAAGTAGTAATAGGCTACTTCAAAATGCCAGGTGCAAGAGAGCGGCCATGGGATGCAGGCATCTTGTTGTCCTGTGTGCTTCTTGAGGCCGCTGATGGGCCACTGTGAGATACAGGAAGCTGGATTAGATGGACCTTTGGCCTGATCCAGGTGGACTCTTCTTAGGTAACCTAATCCATTGTGTAAGGGAGGTATGCTTAAGAACATAAGAACCCTGCTGGATCAGGCCAAAGGCCCATCTAGTCCAGCTTCCTGTATCTCACAGTGGCCCACCAGGTGCCCCAGGGAGGCATGAGACAACAAGAAGCTTGCATCCTTTTGCCACTCCCTTGCACCCAGTACTCTGAAGTAGCTTACTACTAGTGTAAGGAGGCTACAACCCATCATTGCCTATAGCCCACAATGGACTTTTCTTCCAGAAATCTGTCCAATCCCCTCTTAAAGGCATCTAGACCAGATGCCATCACCACCTCCTGTGGCAAAGAGTTCCACAGATTAACTACCCGCTAGGTAAAAAAATACTTCCTTTTAACTGTTTTAACTCTCCCAACCCTCAGTTTTAGCGGATGGCCCCTGGTTCTGGTGTTTTGAGGGAAAAGAACATCCCTTTATCGACTGTATCCCTTCCATGCATAATTTTGTATGTTTCAATCATGTCCCCCCTCAGGCGCCTTATTTCTAGGCTGAAGAGCCCCAAAAGCTGCAGTATTTCTTCATAAGGGAGTTGCCCCAGCCCCGTAATCATTTTTGTCACTCTCTTCTGCACCTTTTCCAGCTCCACTATGTCCTTTTTGAGATGCGGTGACCAGAACTGTACACAATATTCCAGGTGTGGCCTTACCATCGATTTGTACAATGGCATGATAATATTGGCTGTTTTATTCTCAACCCCCTTTTTAATGACCCCAAGCATAGAATTGGCCTTCTTAATTGCTGTTGCACACTGGGTCGATACCTTCATTGAATTGTCCACCAACACCCCAAGATCTCTCTCCTGAGCTGTCACAGACAGCTCAGAACCCATTAGCCTATAGGTGAAGTTTTGGTTTTTTGCCCCAATGTGCATCACTTTACATTTGTCTACGTTGAAATGCATCTGCCATTTGGCTGCCCATTCCCCCAACTTGGAGAGATCCTTCTGGAGCTCTTCACAATCCTTTCTGGTTTTTACCACCTGGAAAAGTTTAGTGTCATCTGCAAACTTGGCCACCTCACTGCTTATCCCTGTCTCCAGGTCATTTATGAATAAATTGAAAAGCACGGGCCCCAAGATAGATCCCTGGGGCACTCCACTTTTCACCTCTCTCCATTCTGAAAATTGCCCATTGACCCCCTGTCTGTTTCCTGGCCCTCAACCAATTCTGGATCCATAAGAGGACCTGCCCGCTTATTCCCTGACTATGAAGTTTCTTCAGCAGCCTTTGATGGGGGACTGTGTCAAACGCCTTCTGAAAATCCAGGTATATGATATCCATAGGTTCACCCACATCCACGTGCCTGTTGACCTTTTCAAAGAATTCCAAAAGGTTTGTGAGGCAAGACTTACCCTTACAGAAGCCATGCTGACTTTCCTTTAGCAGTACTTGCTCCTCTACATGGTTTAGGATTTTATCTTTGATGAGGCTTTCCACCATCTTACCCGGAACAGACGTTAGGCTGACCGGCCTGTAGTTTCCACGGTCCCCCCTTCTCCCTTTTTAAAAGATTAATATGTATATGCGTTGCTGGGTTTCAGGTCCTGAGTTTCAGCCTCCTATTAAAGAATCTCAAGGGGCAAAACTGGGAAAATAGGACCTGAGGTAGTAGAGAGTCGGCCAGTCATTTAGGCAAAACAAGGAAGAAAAATGGACCAATGGTCTGACTCCATGCAAGCAACGTTTTATGGTCCTATCTGGTTTTGCCAGCAAGATCCTACTGTTCAATCTGGATCCCAGCCCGAGGGCCCTTTAGAATCCCCAGAGAGACATTTGCAGGGAACAAGCCAAAAACAAGATGTCAGGTGAGATGATACACATTGTCACATTGCTTCTTATAGGTAGGTGCTTTGTACACAGAAATTGTTACAATGTAGGAGCTCATCCGTACTCCATCGATAACTGGGCAGTCAGCATCTCCCAAGTGTATAGTTTAAGTTGTCAATCCCAGACACATACAGCTGGACAAGGTCCCCCTCTTCAATGTTCCAATTCATTCAGAGCTCAGCAGTTTCTCAGGCAAGCTGTGGGAGGCTTGAACTCTGCAGCAGTTTCCGCAAAGAGAAGCACTTCAGGCAGAATTACAGACAGAAACACAGTACTACACAAAGAATCATTCATAGGCAATATTGCACAAGCTAAGCTTCACCATTCTTCGCTTCAATATTGTTTGATGGCTGTAAGAGTTACAGTAAAGATCTGCTGAAACTCTAAGGCTGGATAATCACTTGCAAGACCTGCAAGGAATTGGGACACACCAGTCTTGCATCTTATGATAAAAGGCTTCACAACACTGAACGCTGTACATCACCTTCTATTTCCAGCTTAGTGCAATCCCTTTTGATTGTAATTGTACTGTATGCCGCACTCTACACAGAGAACATTACAAGCATCTTGTGTCAATATCCTAGAGACTCAATTTAAGGACAATAATTTGTTTAGGTTTTTCTTTCACAACCTACGCTGAGGGTTTCAAAACTGAACAGATCCTGTGAGAGATCAGTTTGGTGGCAGAGAGCAAGAGAGATCTGCCCAGGGCCACGCAGCAAGTGGAACCTTCATCTCCTGCAAGCTGAACCCAACGCCACCCACTGCACCCCACTGCCGCTCAGACCCAGGCCAGCTCTGCACACACACCCTGAAGTCTGCTGTTCCGTCAGTTGAGATAAAGGGAGGCAAACATTTAAATTAAAATCCAGTTATAAGCAACCAATATTGCACAAGCAGCAGCTTCATTTGGACGGACATCCCAGACAACTTTTGATAGGTACAATCCACCAAGTAACATCTGCTTTGAAGCAAGATATACTTTCTTTACTTTTGGGGAATCAACTCTGTCCACACTTAAAAGCATTCGGAATCATTTGAGGAAGAACTTGAAGTAAGAGGACAGATCATGAAGGTGATCTGAGCAGGTGTTCCAGCATAAGCAACAGTAAGGGAAATAAGGTAATTTGGTTGAGAATGTAGGACAGCTAAGAGTGGTGGACAAGGAAAAGCTAAGGTCACAGGCAAGAACAGTGGGATATGGAGAGCAAAAATGGAAGGGGGCAGAATCATGGAGGACTGACAAAGGGAAAAAAGCTTGTGTTTGGGTTTTTCAGGAGGTGGTTTTCCCAGTAGCCATGTATAGCTGTGAGAGCTGGACCATACGAAAGGCAGAGCGCCGAAGAAGAGATGCTTTTGAATTATGGTGTTGGAGAAGACTCTTGTGAGTCCCCTGGACTGCAAGGAGATCCAATCGGGCAATCCTCCAGGAAGTCAAGCCTGATTGCTCCCTGGAAGGACAAATACTGAAGCTGAAGCTCAAGTACTCTGGCCACCTCCTGAGAAGAGAGGACTCTTTAGAAAAGACCCTCATGCTGGGAAAGATGGAAGGCAAAAGGAGAAGGGGGCGGCAGAGGATGAGATGGTTAGACAGTGTCACCGGAGCGATGAACATGAAATTGGGCGAACTCTGGAAGCTAGTGGAGGACAGGGAGGCCTGGCGTGCTGTGGTCCATGGGGTCTTGAAGAGTCAGACACAACTTAGCGACCGAACAACAACAACGAAATTAATTGGTGGCTGCGAATGGTTTTGGTGGAAGAACGCTCAATAAAGGTGTAGGTGCCAAGGCGAGGCAACAGAAAACCCAAGAGAAAATTGCAGCAGAAAAGGCGAGAGGCGTTCACCAGGGTGTGAACTTGTTTTTGCAAAGTGGACAGGGAGGACAGGTTGCATTTTTGCCTTGTGGTAGATGGAAAAGTGACAACAGACTCGACAAAGGAAACAATGGGAGGAATCAAAGGTAAAAAGTTTCATAAGAACATAAGAAGAGCCCCGCTGGATCAGGTCAAAGGCCTATCTAGTCCTTTGGGCAGAAGATCATGAGCTCGGGACTACTGGAAGTCTCTATGAGCGGCAGGCCTTGCAAACTGCGGCTGATTAAAAGCTGAGTTCCAGCTGCCTCGTGGGAGGAGGAGTGTGCTGGTCAGCTGCTTCCCTGGGGGAGCAGGGAAGCCTCTTATCAGCCAGCAGAAGACAGACGGGCAGCTAAGAAAGAAGGCCAAATCCAGAAAGATCCATCTGTATGAGTGTTGTTCTTGAAAGATAGAACGTTTCTGTAAATTGTAAAAAAACCTTCGGGTTTGTGAATAAAAGTCTGCCTATGTAAACCGCCTTGAATTACAGTCATTAGAGAAATCTAGTGATCTTAAGAAAGGCGGTATATAAATACAAGTATTATTGTTATTATTAGTCCAGCTTCCTGCATCTCATAGCGGCCCCACCAGGTGCCCCAGGGAGGCATGAGACAACTACTAATGTAAGGAGGTTGCACAATCCATCATGGCCTATAGCCCCTGATGGACTTTTCTTCCAGAAATCCGTCCAATCCCCTCTTAAAGGCATCTAGACCAGATGCCATCACCACCTCCTGTGGCAAAGAGTTCCACAGATTAACTACCCGCTGGGTAAAAAAGTATTTCCTTTTATCTGTTTTAACTCTCCCAACCCTCAGTTTTAGCGGATGCCCCCTGGTTCTGGTGTTTTGAGAGAGGGAAAAGAACATCCCTCTATCGACTCTATCCCTTCCGTGCATAATTTTGTATGTCTCAATCATGTCCCCTCTCAGGCGCATTTTTTTCTAGGCTGAAGAGCCCCAAACGCTGCAGTATTTCTTCATAAGGGAGGTGCCCCAGCCCCGGAATCATTTTCGTCGCTCTCTTCTGCACCTTTTCCAGCTCCACTATGTCCTTTTTGAGGTGCAGCGACCAGAACTGCACACAATCAGGTGCGGCCTTACCATCGATTTGTACAATGGCATGATAATATTGGCTGTTTTATTCTCAACCCCCTTTTTTAATTACCCCAAGAATGGAATTGGCCCTCTTGAACTGCTGCCGCACACTGGGTCGATGCCTTCATTTAACTGTCCACCAGCACCCCAAGATCTCTCTCTTGAGCTGTCACGGACAGCTCAGAACCCATTAGCCTATAGGTGAAGTTTTAGGTTTTTGCCCCAATGTGCATCACTTAACACTTGTCTACGTTGAAACGCATCTGCCATTTGGCTGCCCATTCCCCCAACTTGGAGAGATCCTTCTGGAGCTCTTCACAATCCCTTCTGGTCTTCACCACCCAGAAAAGTTTTGTGTCATCTGCAAACATGGCCACCTCGCTGCTTATCCCTGTCTCCAGGTCCAACAGGACAGGTTCAAACAGGACAGGTAGCATGCAAGCATATCTGGTCCAGTGACAGCTTCAGTTCCATCCTTCCCAAGATTCCAGTTCCAGAGCGGCCTGATGGACTGTCTTCCCAGAACTCTCCAACAAGAGATTGTTTTAAAAATGAATCCTTCTGGTTAGCACCTGATCTACATTACCTGCTCCATCATTCGTGGCTGCTTCCTGCTCATGGCTAAGCCTCCATGCAGCAATATCTTGCAGCTGGGCCAGTGATGTCATGACATCCTATGCATGGCACCTCTCTCAGGACCAGCAAGTTGGTGCAGGGAATAACTGCAGCCAATCAACTTTCATGACTTTTCCAGTTACAGACATTCGTGTATCAGGCCTTGTTTCCCGACACAATACAGGGCCAAAAGTAAAAGGGCATGCCAGCATGGGAATGGCAACCAAGTTGTTAGCACATCAACTGTAGTAGACCTGTAGTAATCACTTGGAGCTTGGTGTGACAGGTTTGAGAATGCTTGCAAAAGCCAGCGTGACTGGCAGTTCCATGGATAGTTTAGCTAAGGATGAACAATGATTAGCTATGATAACATGCAATACAATTGTACTCACCAATTTGTAACAATACGGGCGTCACCAAAGCTGTCTCCATGGCGTAACAAAATTCTCTGCCAAACATGACAGCACCATGCATCACCCAGAGACGCACAGGTATCCGGTCTATGGATCCTTCGCTTATGGTCTCTTCTTTGCTTTCATTTTCTGGTTTCTGGAGCTGTACCACAGGTAGCTCTTGAACTTGCATAGATTCCGAGTCAGCATTCTGGGGAGCCATTTTCATCACCATAAAAATATATAATATATTTATATCTATATAAATAACACTATCATCTCTAACAATAAGTTATGCGGTCTTCTCTTTTTGATGGCGTCGCATTCCTCATGCAAGCAATATTTGTAATTCCCCTTGTTACGAACAGGTTTCGTCATCAATTTTTCATGGAGGCTTTGAAACATTCAGAGGAACAAGAAGCTATTTGGTAGGAAATTCAACATATGGCTTGCTGGTTTGTTTGTTTTTTGTTTACTGTGAACTAGAGTTAAAAATCCATAATTGCCATTCAGTTAATACCAGTTTCATTATTATTATTGAAGAGGTGCAGAAGTTGATTTGCTTGCTCCCCAAAGGCGGAAAGGTGACACAAAGAGCTGCTCCACTGTTAATCCCCATCGAGTGGCTGATTAATCTGCAAACAAGAGCAAAAAGCAAGTCATGGGCTAGTCTGTGGACTCAGACGCTCAATATCCACATCTTCTGCAATCGTAAGCAGGGTTCCTTTCACATTTATGGATTGCTCCTGAGCAGGAAGCCCAGCAAGTGTTTATTTTACTACGTTTTCATCCCACATTGCCACCTGGCTGCTCAGGGTGGCATAAGTGAATTTCCCCCAGATGTTACCCCAAATAATCTTGTAAAATAGATTAGGTTCAGAGAATTGACTAGCCCAACATAATTCATTGAGTTTCGTGACTGAATAGGGATTTCGACCTAGACAACCAGAAATCTTCACCAAATACTGTATACCACACTCATTTACAAGTATTACATAAGGCTGTCAACCAGATGTGCTGCTTTTCACTGTCTATGGAAGGTGCTGTAAATGCTTTTTCTGAATGCCAAATATACCGTATGGGGCCCAGGGAATTGATATTTTTCATCGTTGGCCCCCACTGGAGTCCTGCTATGAGAGTTGCAAAATGCCCAGCAGCTCCGGTAAGAAAATGCCCTGCCCTCTAGGGAAAACAGCTACCTGGTTCTGATCACCAGCATACCTCTGGAATGCGAGAGGAAGAACTAGTCCCCCCATAGTCACCATGAAACCTCTAAAGAAGAGCTGAGACCTAGAGAACAGAAACTGTCCATTGCTGCCTCCCAATTGGTAACCATGCCTTTTTAAAAGATGTTAAGTTTATTATACATGAATTGCGCCTTAACAGTTGCCTTGAATGTCAATGTGTCATAATAAAATGAATGAAGACAAGTTCTCTTGCTCAATTTCACACATAGAAGCCACCTAGTGCCAGCGCAAGCTGGAAGACACCATAGAGGGGTGTTTGTGCAAATGCTCTGACTTGGAATCACATTGCACAAAAGCACCAAAAGGTACACCAGCAGTTGATCTGCGCTTGTGACAATGAATACACTTCAGGGGTCAGCAATTGAGGAACATGCCCACTGCATGTTTAGCGACAGACACCTTATGTTTACTGTTACAAGTGGTAGTCAGCTCCCAGTCAATCCGTGGTTTCACATTAAGTGATTCTTCATCTTATGACTGATTTAATATAACAAGCTGATAGAATTGCAACAGCACTATCTTGTGAGACCAAGTTCTGTTATAATTCAGAACTGAACACTAACAAATTTTAACAGGCCCTGTGAAGCCTGTTCACCATCTCAGTGCTCTTGAGTAAATTTCTACAAGGTACTAACGCTGCTGTAAACCTCAAGGTTACCGGAAAGGGTAGCTTTGGAAGTTCAAAACCATCTGCCGAGTTTACTAGGATGCTTTTAAGAAATGTTAATTATATCTTTAACTGATTAAAGCCTGGAGCCCTAATTTTAGGATATGCCAGCAACGCTTACAGTGAATACTTTAGGTATTTAATGTTCCTCTTGATCTTCACTCCTTTCTGCCCCAATTAATATACACATATTGACATCAGTGTAGATACTGATACTGCCACAAGTTGAGACAACACCTTTACATGCTTTTGCTCTTCATACTAAGCACTTTTCAAAGTACATTTCAGAAATCTAGTGTTCAAAGTGCCATTTTTATCTCTGCCATCATTCACGTGGACCAGCTCAGAATGTGCACAAATGCATTAATTCACTAATTTGCACACGTGCCGGATAATCTCCCTCTTGAGAAATTCAAAGATTCAGAAAAGTCAGGCATAATTCCCAGTTAAAATGTATATAACACTTATCAGTGATTTATTGAAAAAAGGGGAACCACTATAAAAGCTAATAGTGACACCCAAGTACCCCTAAAGTAGATGATTTAATGTTTGGGAGAAGTATGGTAGGGAATGTATCACCTTGAAAGGGATCTGAGGAAAGTTGGAATGCATCTTTTTTTTTTTTTTTTAAGAAGGGGAGTGGGGCAGAAAAGAGAACCTGGAACCTGTCTTGGAAAGAGCAGTGTAATTTAAATGTTACAAGCAGTGGGGGCTTCAACTGAATGCTCTCCCCCCTCCACTTGGTTTGCTCAACATCTAGCCTGAAGGAGTTACGAAGAACTTGAAATCTTGCTCACTATTTTGGTCCTAATTAAGGGGCATTCCTCTACCCTGTTCTTACGACAGAAATGTTAATGCATAAGATAGAAGCTGCAATGGGAAAGGACCGCACTAGTGTTCGCCTGTTAAATGTAAAAGAGCTGACAGAAGAAGGGTCTGCTGGGTGGGAACAGTATGAAATTCAGCAAACTCCGAAACTCCAGGAATGGATGAATACAGCAATTTCACTCCAATCGCAAGGGAGTGAGGCAGCACAGGCGAAGATTCCAGCCTTTTGCTTGCCCAGCAATAATGTTCACTGCTAACCTGTCACACAGCATAGCAGAGCCATGCTGAAGAGCCCTGGGGTAAAGGTAGCACCAGGAAGTTCTATTCTAGTTGGACTCTTACTTGCTACACCGATAAACCCACCTTTCTGTCAAAGCATAACTCTTAAGAATGACTTGCAATCCAAGACACATGATTTGAGAGAAAAGGGGAATGGGGAGGGAAAAAGAATACTGTTCCTCCAATTAACTCAATCAGTGGCCAGGTGGAATGGGCACTTGCTGGAGGCAGTTCTGGGAGGAGGAGGAGGACCACCTGAACAGCAGTCAGTCTCTAGACCAAGTTGCTGGAGGGAGCCTCACCTCTTCATTTCACGTAGCCAATTCCTCTGACAAATGAGGGTGGAAAACTGCAGAGATCCATCTGGTTTCTGATCTGGTTGAGCCACTGTTCAGTACGTACAATGCTTCAGTATTAATTCTGGAGACCAAAATGAAATGAGGAAGCCACATTCCGGCAACCCTACACTACTTGCACTGGCCCACAATCAGTACACCTAGTGACTGTAACAGGTTTTGTATAAAAGCCAAGCGTGCTATATGACTAAGGGCCAATGAACACACAACAGACCTGCCGAATTCCCTCCAACTGATCTTACAAGGCCTTAGAGAAGCGGTTTTCAAACTTTTCAGCACCGGGACCCACTTTTTGGAATGACAATCTGTCCGGGACCCACCAGAAGTGATGTCACTCAGCTGGCAGTGCAGTCATTGTGATGTCAGAGTTTGTTGCTTTCCTGAGAATGCAGCAATAACTCAACTTATTTCTCAGCCATTTTCCAATTGCAAAGTGAATCAGAAACAAAGTCAATTTACAACCTTGACACAAGCAAAAGAACCACATATCCCTTCCTTTCCGGCATCCCATATTTTCAGTATGACTGCTCTAGCTGTGTCCAGTAGGTGACCTACCGGAAATTGGCTTGTGACCCACTGCTGGGTCCTGACGCACTAGAGCAATTTCTTCATGTAACAACGATCTGTTCTTCGTCTCCAGGTATCTACCAAAACCCTTTCTCTTCCTGATATGCAAGTACTATGGCACTAGCATATTGCAATTTTTTTAAAGGCTATAAAACCTCAAACCTATTTGTCTCAACTCTTTATATCCTTAGATGGAGCATAAATGTTCTTTGTCTTATCTTATTACCGAGTAAATATTGATACATACTCGGTCAGACCCTATCCTAATTAAGAATTACAAGGACATGAAAATTTAAGCCAAGACAATATTGACTGTTAAACAATTGTCACTGATCATTTAGTCTTACACACTAACTTACAGGTGGATTGCACAATCAGTACAAAGGCCCATGACAGGAAATATCACACGTGGCAGGAAAAAATCAATTTAATACATCAGCTGGCCTCATTAATTCCTGAACCCCGATGACCTTTGTTTCTTATCTGTGATTGGTGTACCTGCTCTGATGTCAGAGGCTTGCCAGCTTTGGCCGGAGACAATTTAACTCCCAGGAAGCTTCAAGAACCTGAATTCTAAGGTCTGCAACTACATAAAGGTAAATCATTCTTGCATCCCAGACTCTAGGAGTAATTTCACACTCAAATGAAATGTCCACATTCAAGTTCATTTATCCAGAGCAGCCATCTCCAAATGCAGGATTGCTGTGTAACAAAAAAGGCTTCCTTGTTGTGCGCTGCACTTCCCGTTCCGCTGCACAGCGTCTTATCTTGCCAGCCAGTATCTTCAGGAAGTTGCTCTGAACAGCCGCATCTGCCTGGACGCAGAGCCTACTGGGGCAACAGGCAGTGGAAGCAGCTGCCCAGCACAACTTCTTGCAGAGATCAGCTGGAAAGATAAGATGCTGTCCAGTAGAATGTCAAGTGCCCCACAGCAACGTGGATGACTTCTTGGACACGGCTTCTGGGCCAGGATTTGGCGCCTGCTAGTCCAGTGCTTTGCAGTCATGTACAGGTGGTAAAAATCTAGGCTGCTGTCATTTTTCAGGCCAGGTGTGCTATGTTAATCCCTCCACATCTGGCAGTCCAGTCTCATAGCACCTGCTAGTCCTTTCTGCACAAGGATAGAAATGAGGCACGGGTTTAGCTCCCTGAAATTAATATGTTAATAGTCTAGAGGAAGAAGCACTGCCTCTCTTCTTTTGGCTTCACACTCACTCATCTACGCAGCCATGCACTAGGGCACACAGACGTGAATGTGGCAGCTGCCCCATTGTATGTCTTTATCAAGATCAAAGGAATTAAGTGATCCAAGAGATGCTTCCCCTGCACATGGCACTTCAGACAGTGTCCCCTAGGCACACAGCTCTCGCATTACTGCAGCCCTTTTTGTGCTCCTACAGGCATTCCCAGCTTGTAATGCAAGACTTCTTTCATCACAGCCGAGCTCCTCACAATGCCAGTTTGAAATGGGGCCAAGATGTGGTTACTTCTACTCAGTGTTAACAGCATCCTTGGCATTCATCTGAACTAGCCCTCAAGGATGCAGAGAGCAACGGTCTGACCCTCATTTCCAGGGGCACACCTAGTAAAGGTACTACAAAGCCACAAAGTCCAATCACAGCATGCAAGTGTTTTGGGGAACCATCAGCTCCAGTCTGTGTTCAACTCCCAGAAGCGTTTTATTTTTGTTCATAATTATTGAAGAAATCCCGCTGGATAGATTTAAGTTTTTCCTCTTACAACAGCCTGTTCTAAACGTTGATCCAATTGGACAGGGTCAAATTCCACATGGAAACAGGAAAGGGTGACCGCAGAGTTACTGCTGGCTGTTTCGCAAGAGACCCAATTTCTGAACAGCAACTTCTTGACATAAGTCTGCCTTCCACACGCATTAGGGCTAAGAGCACATGCTTTCATCTCAGTGAGTTGTCAAACCACCTACTTATCTTCAGGCAACTGCTTTTGAGGAACCCCTGCATATTAGAGGATTCCACTGTCCTAAAATGCCCACAGTTCATTGGTGGGACTGGTAAGGGCTCAACACCTTTGTATACGCTAACTATGTGCCTTAGATACTGTGTCTCCCATGTAGCTGCATACTGCAGGGGTGAGGTGAAAATTGCTAGACAAAGATCTCTTTGCTATTACTGATCTTATTGGAAGAGCCTGAGTTCCCAGAAATACAGCCTGAAAACCATTAGTCAGATATGTTGGTGAGTCTCCATTTAAGCAATTTTCATTTTTCAATCCAGAACCAACTGATCTTTCTGCTTCCATTCCGCTGACTTTGCAAAACCCAAATGCAGCAATGGAGACCACCACATGTAAACCGAGTACATTTCTGCAGGGTAAGCAGATTGGCACAGATCATATAAATTTGCAAAACTCACTGTGTGTCACACCAAAAATGGTATCTCCCCTGTAAGGAATATGCTAGGTGCCCACGGAAGCATTAGTAGCTCTAGCAAATTATCAGACTTTAATCCACTGAACCCAGCCCTTTGTAGTTCTACTTAGTGTGCGAGGTAGAGTGTATTAAAAGGTTTTATCAAAAGTGTCACAGCAAGAAATATAGCAGCAAAATTACATGAGCCAGTGAATGCTAATTTTATGTACGATAACTTGTTCAAGAACACATGACACAATCATGGAGGCTGGCATCTGAGGCTTCAAATATCACGCACACAGAGTGGGTTAGAAAGCAAGCTAATTATCAGTTACTCTCTATTGGCAAGATTGAGATCTCAAGAGTCTGAACCCAGAAATTTACTTTTTTTTAAAATCTCCGACTAAGCATTTTCAAACAACAGCAACATTGCAAGCAACCGATTGGGTGGTCATGTTTACCTGTTATTCAAGCAGTCTAGGCATTAACACAGCTGGCTTTGCCTTCCTCAAGCAGCACAAACGGAGAATGACAGTAAAGTTTTACAGAGGCAACTTCTATATGGATGAGACTGAAAAACCTCAGGGCATCTTAAATGCAAAAGGAGGAAACAATCAATGCATTTGCCAGCTTTATGACAGTTACAACAGCCACATAAAAAGGTAAGCCAACATCTTTCCCTCCCATCCTCAATGCAATCCTGTTTTCAGCCCTCAATTTATAAGGGTAATTCCAAAAACCATAAGGCTCCTGGCAAACCCCAAGCACCCACCCCCTGAAACTGCCTGTTGCATCTCTACAACAGTTCTCTTTTGGCCTTGCCTTCATCCACACAGTCTTGGCAGTGACTGAACAGTCCTGTTGGTCTTTACATTAGATGAAACTGGATCTTTCAACTGCTCAACACAGTGAAGCCATGAAAAAAGCCTACCCACCCTCCAAGGAGGCTGTCTGCTACATCTCTGTGTAAGTCACTGTTCTTTCCATATAATATGTATGACTTGCGCAGATCAGAACTCAAGTACATAGGTGAACTCATTCCCCTGAAGTCAAATAATTCCTATGCTCTGAAATAAACCTTGCAAGATGTAAGAGTGAAATGCACCTTCCATTTTAATTCAGAAACAGTGTGCCACCATTAGTGGATTTTTAAGGTAAATTTATGAATGAAACCAGAAGCCCTCTTATTGGTATTTGATGATCAGGTACCAAAAGACTTTGAAATTTTATTTTTATATATGACAACTGTATGCACAAGGTTGGAAAGTTCCAGAGGTACCTTCAATTGAAGATTGGTGGATAGAAATACTGGACTTAATGGAAATGGATAAAGGTTGTAAAAGAGATAAAGGTCAGTAAAGTCGTTTACGAACAACTGGAAACCATTTATTGACTTCCTGCGCGAGAAGGGAAATATTGGTGCAATAAATTATGGATTTGATGAATAGGTGGATGATTTAGGCTTAAAACATTTTGCGGGGGATTAAAATAAATAAGGAGATTTAAAAATGAGAAGTATTAAAGAAAAGAATAAGAGTGTGTGGTACTACAGATACTTCAGAGCTTTATTTCTAATAATATCAATATAATTGCCACCAAAATGAAGACAAAGTGGCAATGTTGACTTTTTGTAATTGTGCTAGTAAGGCAAGCATGTCTTTCACCTTTTTATGACACATACATATACAAGGATAAGGGCTGGAGGAGTACTGAAAGGCAACACTCTCTTCCAGGTCACCTTTTAGAGACTGATGTTGCGCAGCAAAACATCAGAACTCAATCCTTTGTTATGTTCACTGTCAAATAGAGATGACGTCTTAGCTCCATACATACACTACTTAGTTGAAGAAAAATTCAGCTTGCTAAAAATATTAACCTTCCATTCTGTGAGAAAGGGTGGCTACTATTTCAGCAATTGGACAGCATTAGTTGAGGTATAACCACATATGCTCTTTGGGCATTTTTTCAGAAGCAAGATCCATTTCCCGCTACCCGTTTCCCCACGCAAACAGACTTCCCCACATTTAAGATTTCCATATACTGTTCCAAGTGTAAGCCTCAATGTTTCCACTTGCCTGTCCCTTTAAACCTGCTGAAATTTGAATGTTGTGCTTGCAGCCTAACTATGGCCAAAGCAACACACAAAAGGAGTGGCTCATTCAAGGTATTCCAGATTGCTATCTTTGGACAAGGGGAAGAATAAACACATTCCTGGACAGAAGTACCAGTAATCATCCCGGCATTAATTTTCCAATTTGCGACAGCTTCAGCTTGCAGAAAACTGTGGTCTCATCCAAGCAGCTGAATATCCTACCTTACTTTTGGTGTGCAATCGACAGTGCAAAATTTATCAGAATTAAGATAAGGAACACCTTTTTACCCTTGAAGACTATTGGGGAGGTCAAAATGGTATACAAATACAAAACCTAGGTGAGACTGAGATCTGGACACGTATGCTGTCAGGGAACTCCAGGGGGGGGAGGGTAAGCCATCAGCTGGCCGTGGCGGGTAGATACCCTCTTCCTGAAGGGCACAGGGTCCAATACTGGGAGGGGGAGAAGAGGCTAGATGTACAGAATGCATGTTCTGAAGCCTCTTGTCTTGTCTTCTCCCCCAGCCCTATGAACTTTTTGTAGCCGCATTAGGAACACAGGGACAGCCCTTCTGGATCAGGCCAAAGGCCCATCTAGTCCAGCTTCCTGCCTCTCACAGTGGCCCACCAGGTGCTTCAGGGAGCACACAGGACAACCAGACACTTTTATCTCGCTGCCACCGCCCTGCATCCACCATTTTGAGATGCACTGGTCATCTTCTAGTTTGAACTTTGTGTCATAACCTGCTTTGTGTCAACTCCATACCAAGTACAACTGAGGCTTGTACCTTCACCTTCAAATCTGCTGAACTCTATTTTCACATACTGAAAAATTAAAATAGCGCTTCCATGTGCATCAAATACAGGCATGCCCCAGTATCCGCTGGGGTTCTGTTTCGAAACACCCCCCCCCCACTCAAGTTCTAGCAAAAAAACCCATCCTTGGCTTAACTGCTGTAAAGGAGATTGTCACCTACAGGTATAAGTTTTGTTCAGAACATGGTAGGCTGATGAAGACCTTAAAGCAATATGCTTCCACTTCCATTGCATGGAAATGACTTGAGGCACACCCCTGAAAGCAACGTCTTTTGTCCACTTGGTCCTCCAGCACCCTTGAACTACAGAAGCTCAACAGACCCAACATAGCTTATTTTTGCTCATATGCCCACGGATTCCCAAATTCCATAGAAACGGTGTCTAAATTTGTAATGCAATCACAGTTCACAAATGAGAACCAAGATGGCTCCCAAGGATAAACTAGCAGTTATCTGGTAGTAATTGAATGTTAGAAATAAGGTACTTAAGATAGACACACGGTGCTGTTTGAACTGTCTATTTAAAAAACAGGTGTGCCAATCACCACAGGTCCCATTTCTGCTTCTTCTTAATGAAGCACAGCCCAAGGGGAACATTTCCAATGGGCATTGTTACGGCATAATTGCTATTTGTTAATGCAAACTGGAGAAACAAGCTGCAGTTGTCCTAACAACTTCCTCTATTGCCTTTTTTGAAGTGTCAAGGTGACCAATGCCAAACCATGTGATTCCAGCACTGCAATGCAGAGCAGCCAGCAGTTAACCTTGGCTAATAGCATCTCTCATCCTGTGCCACAGTACCACAAAATCAGTTTCAGCCAACACACTCCCACGGAACAGTGACTAACTCAGATGGTATTATGTTATCAGCAGAGCACTGGTGATATACTGATAAAATTAGAAGTCAGCCTGGAAAGTTCCAGAGATGCTCAAAATCTCTGCTCCAATTTGTGTATGTTCTGCTAGGACAGGAGGAAGCTCCAGGGTTGAGTAATGTGGAATTAAGATTATTAAGATTAACTAGTCCTCGGATATTGTAGTTAGGGGAAACATTCTGCACCACACATCTTCAATGTAGCTGACGAGCAACATGCATCTTGGGTAGCTAGTATTTGTATACAGGAACATTTAAGCATCTGGAAAAATTCAACTGAATCCAGCAGATTCCTAGAAGCCAATTACAGACATGCCCCAGTATCTGCTGAGGTATCTGCTGTTCTGGACCTCACTGTGGATATTGGGGACCCCTTTAATAGGGGAACATCAGTGGTTTTGCTGCAACAAGGCTAAAAAAGAGGTTTAATGTTCCCCTACCTTTTTAATAGGCATCCCAGTATCCACGGATAACCGAAACAGTGAATACTGAATCAGTGGATAGCGGGGCATGCCTATATACTTCTTAACCTATTCAACAGAAAAGAATAGTTCGATTCTCTCCAAGCCTTCCAATAGCCTCCCGTAAGAATTGGTGCGGTGTTGTAGCCCAGAGATCAGGACTGAGTCAGACCTTCAGTTCAAATGTCACCTTTGCCATGAACTCACAGATGACCTTAGGTGAACCCACTCCTTCCCAGCCTCAGCTCCCCAGTGGCAGGTAAAGATAAGCCCCAGCCAAAGTCTGGTACTTTCACTGAGGAAAGTGAGGGTAAACAGGGTACCTCAGAATGCCAGTTGCAGGGGAATGGCAGTGAGATCTTGTTGCCTCCCTGAGGCATCTGGTGGGCCACTGTGAGATACAGGCAGCTGGACGATATAAGCCCTTGGCCTGATCCAGCAGGGCTGCTCCTATTCATTTCATCATAAAAAATAAATCTGGGAAACCTGAAGTTCAATATCCCCCCAAAGGAAACAAGCTACATCATGACATTTATACCATCTAAATTACAAACGGGAAGAAGATGCAGCTCTCTGGAAGAGTATGTGGCTTGTGCACAAAGGGCCCCAAGTGTCAATTTGTGACATCTACATTTAAATAATCTCTCATGATAGGTCTTTATCCCGGGAAAATATCACCAACTGAACTTAACTTTGAAAAGTTAAGAGGATGATGATGATGATACCTGGCCTGCTTTGGTATAACACATCTCCATCACGAAGTCTTCAAGTGAATGCTAAACTCTGAGAAGTTGCAGTGCTACCCTAGAGTGTTCCCAAAGCTGGCACTGTTGTCCTGAAACATGAGCTGGAATTATTGCTCTTCCTCTGCAAGCTAGTTTAGGAGGAAAGAATTTCCTAGAATCCGCAGTGTTGCCAATTACAATTTTCACAGCAAAGCTTTTGGGATTAAAAAGGTGGGGCTTGGTAGTCACAGCACATAACTTCCAGCACCTCTCACCTTGGTACATTGTGAGTGATTAGATCCACCTGAATATAGGCTGCATTTTATTTACCTACTATCTGCCCAGATATACACAGACGTTATTGAACATTTATATTGTTTTTGACAGCTTCTCCAATCACCTCCACCCCAAGCTGTTCCTGCATTAACTAGGTTAATAAATAGGGTATTGACCACAGGGTAATATATTCAAAGGACATCCATTAAAATCGACCAGCAGGAGTCAGGACAGAGAAAAGGAAATATTTCTTTACCTAGGGCATAATTAATCCGTGGAACTCCGGTGGATGTTGTGATGCTACCTGGTCTAGATGCCTTTAAAAGGGGATTAGACAGATCTATGGAGGAGACATCCTTCACTATCATGACGACTATAGGCAACCTTCGGGTTCTAGAGTAGCTTAACTCTGAATGCCAGATGCAAGGGAGTGGCAACTAGATACAGATATCTCATTGTAGTGTGTGCTCCCAGGGACATCTGGTGGACCACACCTTTGAGATACAGGAAACTAGATGGGCCTTCAGCCTGATCGAGTGGGGCTCTTAAAGACAGGGATTAAGTCTAGCACTGGATATTCTGGAATGGGAAAGAAATTTGTCAATGAAAGCCTTTTTTCAGGAATTCTGGTCAATCTTCTGGTCAATCTTTACTAGGTTGTGTTTTAGAACTCACAGATCTTCCCGTTCTTAACAAATTTAGTTCTCTGGGAAAGGAAGGAAAAGAACTAAAGACTAACTTAAAGAACTTAAAGGTTACCTTTGCCTTCTATTTCAAACAGTGCATGCTTCCAACAATGTATTCCTTTAAAAAATGTTCAATATTCAAAATTAAGTTGAGAACTTAAGGATACAAAGGGTCATGAGGTTGTGCATTCAAAGGAAGTACCCAGCACTATACCAAGCAACCAACCTCATACTTAGGGCAAGAAACAGCTGCCCCCATTTATTTCCAGCACCTGGTGTTCAAAGGCATATTGTCTTTCAACATGGAGCTTCCTGCAGGATACATTGAATGCTTGCCCCATTCAGAGCCTCAGACAAGCTCCCTTAGACAGAATACTACAGACATGTGATGTTAAAGCTTCAGACGAGATAGTTCCAGAGAATGGTCTGAAACAGTTCTCTGCCGAAGCTCGGAAAGTCTGGTTCTGCAACTGCCTGGATGGGAGGCCACCACTAAACCACGTGTAAGTAATGTTGAGCTTTTTCAGCGGACAAGGTCTGAATGAATTAATAAAGGCTTCTAGAGAAGTGTTCATTCTGAGATCAAAACATACTCATTTACCAGAGCAACCGTTTCTCCATGTAGAGTTCTTCTGGCCCAGTTGCACATTATAGATCAGCTTATTCTCCCACACACACACACACCCCACCCTGCCAGTTTCCATGCATCAGTCCACCATCCATTTGGAGAAAAGGATGAAAACAAACACATATACAAGACTATGACTCAAACATTTCAGCTGCACCAAATCAGAATTAAACCAGCCCTCACTTATGGTAGCAATAATATTGAATGTTCCCCTACCCTGGGGTTAGGATAAAAATGGCCCTCGTGCAATTTCTGAAATATTTTTTTTCCTGAGAGAGGCAAAGCAAAGCGCAGACATTACTGCACTGATTTTTAATTTTGCCAAAATGTGTAGTAAGAAATGCTGCAGTGCACACTTGGTTGACCCAGTTTCCAAGCAGCAGCTGAGGTGCAGTCAGCACACAGGAGTTTGCAACAACAAGCCTCTCAAGGGCCGTGAGGATCTGCACTGCACTCAGAGCAAAGGGTTTCAAGGGACTTGCCCTGTCACACAGGCTAGGCAAGTAGGACACTGATGCCCTTGAACAGGAACATTCAGAACCTGCCTTAACAAGCAAGAAAGCATAAGAACATAACATAAGAACGTAAGAAGAGCCCTGCTGGATCAGGCCAAGCCCCATCTAGTCCAGCTTCCTGTATCTCACAGCGGCCCACCAGGTGCCCCAGGGAGGCATGAGACAACAAGATGCTTGCATCCTGTGGCCACTCCCTTGCACCCGGTACCAGTAGCCCTCCACCTTTGTAAAGAGGTTGCACAATCCATCATTGCCTATAGCCCACGATGGACCTTTCCTCCAGAAATCCGTCCAATCCCCTCTTAAAGGCATCCAGACCAGATGCCATCACCACCTCCTGTGGCAAAGAGTTCCACAGATTAACCACCCGCTGAGTAAAAAAGTACTTCCTTTTATCTGTTTTAACTCTCCCAACCCTCACTTTTAGCGGATGTCCCCTGGTTCTGGTGTTTTGAGAGAGGGAAAAGAACATCTCTTTATCGACTATATCCCTTCCATGCATAATTTTATATGTCTCAATCATGTCCCCCCTCAGGCGCCTCTTTTCTAGGCTGAAGAGCCCCAAACGCTGCAGTCTTTCTTCATAAGGGAGGTGCCCCAGCCCCGTAATCATTTTGGTCGCTCTCTTCTGCACCTTTCCCAGCTCCACTATGTCCTTTTTGAGATGCGGCGACCAGAACTGCACACAATATTCCAGGTGCGGCCTTACCATCAATTTGTACAATGGCATGATAATATTGGCTGACCCCTGTTATCAAAAATGTTACAGATGGGGGGGGGGGCTACTGGAAAGCTCTTTAATTCAGCTCCACACATGGCTAAAGCTCCCAAGGTAGTATCATGATATTCATTACAGTTACTTACAAGATTTAATGGAAGCAAGGTAAAAATAATCAGGAGGTGCCAACTATTCAGAGGCCCCTCCATTTTCATCATCTTTGCAAATGGCGTGCCACAACAGGGCAAGACGTAAATGCACTAATAGCAATTACTAGGGAACAAAACTGCTCTCCTGGGCAGAGTTCTGTCAGGGCAATTTCAATTCTTTCATAAGATAGCACTTGAATCTTTTGCTCATGGAGGATACCCACTATCTTACCTGGGCTCTAATACCAGGGTTTGCCACTTCAACACAACTATTGATATGCTAGGTAAAGGTTTCCCCACGACCCAATGATCTAGTCGTGACCGACTGTAGGGGGCGGTGCTCATTTCTAAGCCAAGAGTTTTGTCCAAGGACAAGCTTCCGTGGTCATGTGGCCAGCATGACTATATGTCAAGGCGCACGGAACACTGTTACCTTCCCACCAAAGTGGTACCTATTTATCTACTTGCATTTTTATGTGCTTTTTTACGAACTGCTAGGTTGGCAGGAGCCGGGACAAGCAACGGGAGTTCACTCCGTCACTTTGTCTCGAACTCCCAACCTTCCAGCATTTTTTAGGTGCTTTCGAACTGCTAGGTTGGTTTCACATGCTACAAACACGGAAACATGGTTTACACCACAGGAAGAAATTTGGTGATCCTTTAATCTCTTTTAAATCAAGGTGTCACTATTGCTCAACACATGAAGTTGCTGTTCCTATGCAAACATTAACTGAGAATGGCAACAAGGGAAATATGAATCAAAACCTACAATTTACAATGATAAGTTAAATTTCCAGACCTGTGCATACTTGAATGTACAAGAAATTTGGCACAGAGGCTCAGTTGAATTTTAGACAAGACGTATTCACTCAAATTAATTTCTCATAAGGAATTATTCCAAAACTCAAATGGTGGGCCATGGACCCACAGTTTGGGAACCAACTGTGGTCTAATACAAGCAGCTATTTCAAAGTTTAAAGAGATCTGCTACTATTACTAATGAAATAATTACACTTAAATCAATGCTCCTGCCACAGTTCAGATAAGCACAAAATAGCAAGGCTATGCTAAATTTGATTTTATGATGGGAGAAAAGAGATTGATAAATCAACCCTGGTCACTTCCCCTCCCCACCCTTAGACATGGAAAAAGCAGAAGTACCAACACATTTGCAAAAGCAGAACCACAACACCAAGTCTAGGAAATAAGCATTTAATTCTAGACATCTGGTGAACTGCTAGCCACTTACCCACTGTGGCCTTTGCTTTGGATGCAAGCTTCTATCTTGTGACCTATCTGGCATTTTATCTAAAAATCCAGATGTATAAGAGTGAATATTTTGCAACAAGCCAAGGAATACTTGCTCACGGACATTTTTACATATGCCATAGAAAAAGCACTTTTTGCCATTTCTATTTGGAATGCAATATAACTGGAATGTGCAGTCAATCTAAAAATGGCTCTCCTATTTCTGTTATTAATATTTACACACACAGGTACGTTGAAAGGTCCACTTGAAAACAGTTTGCTAGAGAATCCTCCAATATTTTAATTGGCGGTCAAGAACTCAAGAGGGTTCCTTTGTCTCCCAGATGGACAAAAATGATCACAGGATGCTATGATATACCCTGCCTTTCTTTAATGACAGAACCTGGGGCTGCTAAATGGCCACTCTTCCAGGCACCAACCAGAACTAGACCTGCTAGGCGTCAGCAAGATGGCTGCTTCATGCAGATTAAGAGATTGAGATTATATCCCAAAATAATAAGCAGACTGAAGCACTACAGACACATCAAGCATTGCCCTGCACATGTAAGATACTGTTTGTATGTCACCTGTAACAATCAGTGCAAGAGGCATATTTAACGTGCAGATGTATCATTTCTTCATGGTCCTTCAACCATGGCTAAGGAATTAGGTCATAAAATTATCACTAACTTGATTAATTTCAATCTGACTTCCAACCTTGTTTTGGAACCAGAACTGCCTTGGTCACCCTGGTAGACAACCTAGGCTAGGAACTAGATGGGAAAGTGAGTAACTGTTGGGTCCGATGAACGCTTCAGCAGAATTTGATACTATCAAACAACGTACCCCACTGGACCAACTCTTGGGATTGGAATCAGGCACACAATGTGGTGCTGGTTTTGGTCCTAACCTGGAATGAGGGGTGCAGAAGATGTCACTGGGGACCAAATGCTTAGTCCTTTGAGTATCTGCAGGATTCTACTTTGTTCCCCTATGCTATTCAATACTTGCATGACACCACCAGAGGAGGTTGTCAGGGGATTTGGGCTGATGTGTCGTCAGCACATGGATGAAACCTGGCTCTATCTCTCAAGGTAATCCCAGGGACTTCATGGGTGTTGCGAATCAGTATCTAGAGGGGGCAATGGGTTCAATGTGGAAGAACAAGTTAATCTAGAAGATAACATGAAAGCATTGACGATCATCAGGAGAGAACTAATCTTGGACTAACCAGCCTAATGACGCAGGTCTTCATCTTGGTATGTCGGCTGTGATCTCTCCTCCAAATCTGGCAACAATTATCGACTCTGTGGGCACCTAATGATTACACTACTGCAACACACTGTGTGAGGGTACCCCTCGCAAAACATCAGAAACCACAACTGCTTCTGCAGCCAGATTACTGATGAGAACTGCATTTTTTTTTGGGTGGGGGAAGCATGTTACTCTGTCTTTGAAGAACTATGCTGGCTTTCGATCATTTTCTATATCCATTTCAAAGTACTGGTTGTTACCCTTGAAGCCCTTTCTGGTTGGGTCCTCATCTTAAGGGATCGCCTTCTGCCATATCAATTGACATGCCCAGCAAAATGTTCCAGAAAGGGCTGCACTATATGCAGCCATTGAACAAGGGACTCTGGTGTGCATATAGGACAGGGCCTTCTCTGCAGTGGCTGCCCAGGTGTGAAACTATTTTAAGGGGCTTGGGAGGCCTTCTCTTTTATAGTTAAAAGGCCACTTAACCCTCACCTGTTTCAGCAGGCATTGGGTGTCTGGATCAGATTTTTTTGGGGGGGCTGGTCTCCTGCTGGACGTGGGACGCGATGATGCTGCCGGGTTAAACCACTGCTGCTGGACTTTCTGACGGGAAGGTTGGGAGTTTGAGATAACATGACAGAGTGAGCTCCCGTTGCTTGTCCCAGCTCCTGTCAACCAGCAGTTCCAAAGCACGTAAAAATGCCAGTAGATAAATAGGTTCCACTTCGGTGGGAAGTTAACAGCGTTCCGTGCGTCTTGGCGCATAGTCATGCTGGCCACATGACCATGGAAGCTTGTCCTCGAACAAACACCAGCTCTACAGGCTTAGAAACGAAGATGAGCACCGCCTCCTACAATTGGTCATGACTAGACCACTCAGTCGTGGGGAAACCTTTACCTTTACTGCTGGAACAGCTTTTAATCTGATATTTGTTTTGCTTTTGTTCATTATTGTTTTTATAAGAAACTGTATCTTGCCTTTCACCCAAAATGTCCCAAGACCTTAAAGGAATAAAATAAAATCACAGGTTTCTTCCCCACTATACTATGTCATTAATCTACAGTAACATTTTCTCAAACTAATGAAGCAATCTGAAAATGCAGCTATGATGTAAAAAATACCTCTTGATGTAAATTCCTTTTGTCTACCATAAGGGCACCAGCATTTGACAATTTTATTCTTCTCACATGAATAGACTGTCTTTGGCACCAGGAAAGTTAGTAATAATCCCTAATCCATAGCACTTTTTCCTAAAAACTTCTGAGTCATTTCCTTTCTGCTTCCTGTGGCATCCTGTCTGTAGCCTCTCTGTGAGATAAATAGCTGACAAAATACAGACAGAATGAAGGAAGGTATAGAGGGCATGAGAAAAGGGCAGCTAGCACATAAACTGGCATGACTGAAAGATGGGGGCAGAGGTGGGGAGCAACAGGATACAGTAACAATGTCTTAGAAAACATTGATCGTACATGTGGTTTTTGCGATCTTAAACCTTGAACTGGCATGGATTTATCTACTGTTTGCAAAGCACAGTTGAATTACACAGTTGAATTAACACTGTCATCTGTACGGTATATCTGTTCTGGAAAATCAGGCTGCTAGGTGCTTTACAGCATTGTTAGTAGAGATCTGCCAGTAAGATGGAAGACTGCATGCTGTAATTGGCTCCTTGGTCTTGCTTCCTACGTCCTTTAGGTCCAACTGAGAGATGTACATAGGGCGCATGACAGAGTGGATGTGGCCAGGCTTGTGGCAAGACGTGGGCAAGGTTAGATCAGAGCATACACAGTTGAGGAACCCCGTCACCCCAGTTTATCCAGAGAAGATACAATCAGCGGTGCTGATGAAGACTTGATTCCTCAACCATACATACACAGAAAATTTGAGAGCTGAGAAATTTGAGTGTAATCATCATCCACCTAAGGTAGCGGATAGTCAGCATCCAGGATGCCTGAACCTGCAATTTCCAAACAGCGACACATTATTTCAAACACAAGAATTAACTTGATGATCAAGAGTAGCCATTTTCAACCACTATGCTGTGAATAGTGAACCACTGGTGTGCCGTGAATAGTTCACAGGTGTGCTATGGAAATTTGGTCATTTATTAGTAGGGCCATTGGGGGATGTGAGCCCAATGACAGTGTGCCTTGTCAGCTGTCAACAATGATGGTGTGCCTGGATCATTTTTGTGCCTTGCCTGTGTGCCGTGAGCTCAAAAAGGCTGAAGTTCACTGGTCTAGAGAAACAAGAAGCATTCCGAATTTCCAGATGTTTCCACAGGCCCATGGGTCAAATGTCGGTTTCAGCTTTATTGTTACTGTATTTGTGGGAATGTGAGACTCTTTTGGAGAATCATACAGAAAATCCTTCAACATCTGTAGATTTGGCTTTTAAAGCAAGACACAGGCACACCTCTTTGCAGCATCCTGATTGCGGAGATGTTTCTTCAGACATGACAGCCATCTATGTCGGAAGCATGCAAAGCAACAGTGATTCTTGATACACACATCACAGCCTTGCCGGATGCTGGAAATGCGTTCCAACATTCTCGCCCTGGAATGTGGCTTTAGCCGATGTGAACACAGGAAGCAACCACTGGCCCATCTAGCCCAGGACTGTTTACTCTGGCAGTAATTCTCCTTGGTATCGGGGCAAAGGTCAGCTACCTGAGATGTTTATGTGCTGATGCCAAGAACTCAAAGAAGGCCAAAGCTGTACAGAGGCTGCAATTCTGTAGGAGTGCTAGAAAAGCAATGGGCTAGTAGGCATACATGGGAAAGACTGAAGGCAAAAGAAGGGGGCGGCAGAGTATGAGATGGTTAGATAGTGTCACCGAAGCAATGAACATGAAATTGAGTGAACTTCGGAAGCTAGTGGAGGACAGGGAGGCCGGGCGTGCTGTGGTCCTTGGGGTCGCGAAGGGTCGGGCACGACTTAGCGACGGAACAACAAGTAGGCATACAATTCAACTTCCGGAGAGGCCAAGTTCTTTAAGTTTCTAGTCCTTAAGGCTGTGAAAATACTCTTTGAAAACTGTAGGCAGAAAGCACAGATGATGCCTAAACAAAGCTTTCAGTGGCAGTGATTGGCACAGCCAAATCTATGCAAATTATACACTTATCCTTCCTACAAGGAGTTCAGGGTAGCATATACATCTCCCTTCCCCTTCCTTTATCCTCACAACCATGTGAGGCAGGTTAAGCTCATAGTGTGGCAGGTCCAAAACCATTCAGTAAGCTTCCCAATCAGCAGGGATTTAAACTTGGACCTCCCCAGTGATAGCCAAAGTCACCAGCCACTAAAGCACATAGGTTCTTAAGAGAATTTATGCAAATCGGCCCCAGCACTGAGGAGGAGGCAGGAGCTGCAGACTGCCCAGCCAAGATGCTGTGCACCTGAGGGACAAACACTGATGATACCTCTGGACTGACAGATAGCACTGTCAGATAGCAACCCTCCTGGTGGAGGGGCTATTTCTCCACCATCACACCTAAAGAGCAGTCACAGCACAATCGTATCTGAGTGGACACTTCCATCGTGTGTTAATTACATTTTCCCCACCTCACTTTTAATTGCCCCTTTGACTTTCAAGTATGAGCACATGCACACACATGTACATATGCCTGGCTATGGGTCTCTGAACTGTGGTCACACGTGTAGCCACCTGATGTCTGGCTCTCAGTGACTCTGCCCTTCTTATTCATTCAACACCATAGTATTTCTGCAGATACTTTTGGGCACAACATAAAATCACATGGGAAAGCAGCAATTAGGTTGCTCCTCTCTGGCATTTCTGTCTCTTCCCTAAGAGGTCCGTGCACAGTAAAAACTGAACCTGGGAAACAGAGCCTGAGATTAGCATTTCTTTTCCTCCAGGGCTTCTTAACTTTCAAAGTTCAAGGCTGTGCTGCACCAAGCCGACTGGGTGGCTTGCAACTCAGTGCATTCCCTTCCCAGGCGTGCGGTGGATGCTGGGGGGGGGGCAGAGAGAACTTGCTCTCCAGGGGTTCTCCAGGAGAACAAGAACTCCAGGGGTCTCAGTGGCTCTTGCTCGTCACGAGGAGACACTGTACACAGCGTGGATTTTTGTGTACATTCAATTGGCTTGAAGCTCAATGTTTATCATTACTGGCTTATATTTTTAGCTACAACGAGCCTTTTAATCTCCTGACGCGGGCTCTCACATGGCCCTGAATGCTGACAGGAGATATATCAGGTTTGCGCCAAGGCTCCCAGCTATTTATGCAGTCCTGAACTAGCTAATGATCAACCTTGGCTGGAACATCCCAATATGAGCACAGTATCATCATGATCACAATAAACTTGTTCAACGCAAATTATCATACAGTATGTAGCATTTATATTTTGTCCTGTAAGGTAACAGGCCGTTGCTACCCCTTACATAGAAGGGACAGTCCCTATTGGAATAGCAATTCCAGCCTCCTCAGCCACAGATGCTGATCGAAAGATGGAACTTCACCGCTTTGTGTGTCATCCTGAAACAGAAGTGTGTGCACACACGTGTTGCTGTGAAGGCACCACATAGAGGGACCAGCTAGCCTAGCATTGTCTCTCCCCACAGGAGCATCAGCGATGCAAACACTGAGCATACCCAAAGAAAACAAACATGCAGCTTTTGGAGGAGTCGACCCAGGCTGCAGATCAGGGGTCCCAAGCTTGGTGCTACCAGGACCACATAACCCAGTCTTGCTCTTATGGCAGAGTGGAGCCATTGTAGAAAATAGTGTATCGATCCACATAATTTGTGACTTTCACAATAGGCAAAAAATATTTGCAGCTGCAGGGCTGTGCTCTCTATCCCCCCCCCCACATTTCCCCTCCGCTGGACTCTCAGTGAGAATAGCCCATTTATTTATTTATTGGATTTCTACTCCACCCTTCTGCCCCAATATTAAAATTATGAGCAATAAAATCAGATAAAATGATAAAAATAGGATAAACGATTAAAACAATAACATTAAAATAATTTAAAAGCCAACAGATGCCAATGGATCCCACAGTTGCCGTTAAAAATGCCCGCCAGCATGTCAGCAGCTAAAAGCTTCTTTGAATAAAGACGTCTTAAGACCCCACCAAAAGATTACCAAAGAGGGGGGAATTCTTAATTCTAAGGGGAGGGAATTCCACAGTCGTGGGGCCACCACCGAGAAGGCCCTGTTGCTGGCCGCCATCCCCCTCACCTCGCCTGGTGGGGGCACAGTCAGAAGGGCCCCCTCAGATGACCTGAGAGTACGGGTAGGATTGTAGGGAAGGAGGCAATCCCAGTAATCATTTCAGCTAGAATAAAGAGTGTGTTTGGGTGGGAGGAGAAGAGAAAGGCATGTGTGAAGAGGAACTGCATTTTAATTCTAATGTCCCTGGGCTCAGTGAGCTGGTCAACAATGTGCTTCTGGGCTGGACATACACTGCTGGATACCCACTGCAGTACCATCCGCTCTCCCCATCTTACATGCAGTCAGCCTGCCTGGAACCTCCTTATGTTGACTGGGCAGGAAGGGAGCCCTGTTTGCTGCCTGCACACCTAACGCGGTTCTCCACCCCCACCCACCCCTGCCCTGTGCAGACCCAGAACACTGACCTCTGCTGCTAGATTTATTTCAATTGCCCGTGCTTGTTTCTGCAGGGGTAGGGGGGGGGTCTCTACCTTTTATAGAGATCCTTTTTCCTTGCTTTTCTTCCCACAATTCAGAGGGCATTTACACAAACATCCTGTTTCAGAAAGAGAATGCACCTTGCAACTACAGCCAATTGCTATCCACACACTCTGTTCCCACGAAGTCACTTATCAGTAGGAACAAGAGTGTTCTGCTGCCTGCTTCTCAGCTCTTCACAGCCACAGCTCTTCACAGCCATCCTGAAGGTATTCACAGTGTTTGCATTGGTCATTTTGAAGCCATTCGCTAAATCCACAGCCATTCGGCAGCCCTTTGCAGCCATCCTAAAGCCATTTGTAGCCATTCTACAGCTCTCCACAGCCATCCTGAAACTATCTGAGCTATCCTGAAGGTGTTCACTGCTGACACACTCCTGAACAGATTAGCTACCCCTCCCCCTAGCCCCAATGATCCCACAGGATCAATGTTTCTGTATCCACTGGCTTTTCCAAGAACCTAACCCCAGCAGACAATGAGAATTGATTATATTGTTTTAAGACAATTTAAAAGTTGTTATTTTTTTCCTCCTAGTTAGGGTGACTGTAAACCACCCTCCTGCGACTGATTTTGTGTAATTCCTTTCTGCGGTTTTGTGTCTCAATACAAGATTACAAAATTTAAGTATGATTGCAGAAGATACGGTCTTCTCAAATATCAACAGTAGACACCCCCCACCCCAAATTTGGAAGTATTTGATCGCCACAAAAATCTGAAGAGCCTTCACTCTCTCTTGATAGTGAGCAAACCATGCAAAAAGTCAGACATTCACCAACTGTGACATAAAAGCAGCAGCAGAAGCAGAAACAGCACAATCCTATTGTGTTCAACAGGGCTTACTTCCAGGCAAGTGTGTAGAAGACTGCAGACTAAACATGCAGCAGGAGACCGTTAGACCCCTGCTAACTGGACAAGAGGCACTTTTGCAAGTGGTGCTCCTCTTATATTGAGCAGGGGGAGAGTAATTGTCCCTATTCACCCCTGCGCAGTGTCTTTCTAGTGGCTGTTGCTGGTGGTGGTCTGCATTTTTTTTAGATTGTGAGCCCTTTTGGGACAGGGAGCCATTTAACTTCATTATTATTATTTGTCTGTAAACCGCTTTGTGAACTTGTGTTGAAAAGTGGTATAAAAATACTATTGATTGATTGACATTTCTTTCAGCAGCATTTCACAACCACCACCAACTCTGATCCAGCCCCTTCTGCAGGGGTTCTGTGAGATTTCTCTCAGCTGAAGCCTTTGATGCCATGCCATGCTCCGCAGGACAGGGCGGAACAAGTGCGATTCAATCTCTCCGTGAGATTTACCAATGGTGCAAGAGGCCAGAACTCACTACAAGCTGTGTGCTGTAATCCTTCCTTTCCACCAACCCCCATCTTCTCCCTGGTACACCAGCCCAGTACCCTAGCCTGCGCCAGTATGCTAACCCCGCACCTGTGACCAGGGGAGCCGTTGCTCGGCTTCGGCTGATTCGCCAGCTGTGACCAGACCTGGGCCACTCAGACTTGGCCATGGCGACTCATGACCTAGTGACATCTAGATTAGGTCACTGTAAGGCGTTTTACTTGGGCTGTCTCTGAAGACTGTCCAGAAACTTCAGCTAGTGCAGAACGTGGCTGCCTGGGGTTTGTCGGTTTGACTCAGTTGGGCTGTTTTGGCAGCTACACTGGCTGCCGGTTCATTTCTAGGACCAAGTGTTGGTTTTTATTTTTAAAGTCCCATATGGTTTGGAACCAGGGTATTTTGAGGGACCATCTCTTTCCGTATAACCCTACCTATGCTCTCAGGTAACCTGCGATGGCCCTTCTGACTCTGCTGCCACTAGATGAGGGGGTAGAGGCCAGAAATATGGCCTTCTTGGTGGTGGCTCCACAGTTGCAGAATTCCCTCCCCTTAGAATTAGGAACAGTTCCCTTTCCGGTGATCTTTCGGCAGGGCCTTAAGACTTTTATTTAAGAAGGTGTTTAGTTGTTGACATGCTAGGCTGGCATTTTTAATGACTGTAATTTTATAATTGTTCCAGTGGGGTCTGCTAGTTTTTAATTGTTTTATGTCATTGTTTTAATCTTTTGCATTGGCTTACCTTTTATTTCTACTGTTCACATTTTTAACGTTTTGAGCTATTTTGGGTTCCCCAATACAGGATAGAAAGGCAGGATATAAATTCAATAAATAATATTGTAGTGGTTGATAATTGCACAAAGCAGCCCACATTTCACATGGGTTTGCATCTATTGATCCAGTGTTTCCTTTCCTGATCACGTTTCTGAATACTCTTGGAACGAACAACTTCCCCGTATCTTTTTCTGTCTGAACAAACAAAATGCAACTTGTTTGTTTTCATTATCTAAGGGCACATTCATTGCCTTAACACATGAAATTTGAAACACACACCTTGGCTAATAGCAAAAAAGCTTGGCAAGGGAGAGAGGCCATAGTTTTGAGGCATTTTCCTTTCTGGCAGGAAAGAGTCATGAACTGATGCAGAAACATCTTGAGGGCAGGGCTCCAAGTTGGCCCTGAACAAGACAGAGCAGGGGAGCCAAGCTGCACCTGCAAGGGCATTTGTACAAATTGTTACACAAAATTAGCATGCAGATAAACTGCACAGAAAAGGATGATGCAACTCTGCAAATGGAGACTTGCCCAGGCTGGAGCTTGGCCACATTCAAAGCAACAGCCTTTCCACAGACGGGTTTTAAGTGGCTATGGTAGTTCTAGAGTAACGTTATCAAAAGTGTGGGTTGGGACCCACTTGGTGGGTCGCCACCTGATGTCAGGTGGGTTGCGGAAAGCTGGGAGCAGCCAACTTGAAAACTGCAGACTTTACTTTTGTTCTATTCCTTTTGAGAGTAATAGTTTGAATTCTCAAGTGAGGGTTTTTTCCTTTAAAAAATTGTTTTTAGTTCAGTGCTTTTACATAATATTTTGTCCTAATTTTGCTCTCTGTCAGGGATATTTCATGGTTGTACAATTGCTGGAGTCCAAAAATGCCAATTTGCATTTCAGGAGTGTCATTTTATTATATTACAATGACTATTTCCTGCTTGCTGATGTCACTTCTGGCCACAACATCACTTCCAGGTTAACAACATCACTTCCGGTGGGTCCCAACACAAATGCCATTCTAAAAAGTGGGTTCTGGTCTAAAAAATTTGAATACCACTGGTCTAGAGGTTTCTGCCCGCATGCACGAGGCCTCTTACTCAAGGGACATTCTTCTCCAGCTTAAATGTGAAGTCAACCCCCACTCATTACCAGTTAAGTGTTTGCATAAGGCCCAAATACCACCTGTAGCAGGCAGTGCTAGCCATACCCTCCCCCCCCCCCCCGTGTTCCATCAACTATATGGGCATTTCATGTAAAGGTGGGTCTTGCACTTTGGTTCCATGGACCTCCAATGTCAGTTGTGGCCTACATTTCCACAGTAACTTTCCATGTCAGGTTTTGTGCATGCCAATCATTTAATGCTGGAATCAGCATAGCCTCAAAAGTTCTGGACTGGACAGGTCTAGTTCTGGAATCCTGATGGCAAAGGGGGGGAGGAGCTCACATAGCACACATGCTCCTCCCTACAAAGAAATTCCCTACACACCAAGAACCTGCATGTCAAGAAGTGCCCAACCTTCCTCGAACAAGTTAGTTTTCTATGTGCAGAGGAAGGCTCTGTACAGAGGAGCATCCTACCACATGGTGCTTCTGTATACAGTCTAATCACAAGTTTACCAGTTCAGTCCAATGCAATCACAAGGTCCAGCCCAATCACAAATTATTTCTTTATTCATATCAGAAGCACCTGCATCAATATAATTTTATACATACATCAAAATATATATTTAGAATAAAAATAGAAGGTTAATACTAGGTATCATTTGCCCAATACTGGGCCACTATAACAGCGCTGTCCCTTGCCAACGTAAGATCTTCCATTGTGCATGTGGAGGGGCACAGTGTGCACTGTAGCATATGTGAGATGGTTTGTTCTTCTCTGCATTCACACAGCATGTCTTTTATGGGGAAACCCCATTTCCTCATATTGTCCTTAGATCTTCCTACCCCAGCACCCCAGCACATATATGTAAGGATTTCCATACAGGCCATGGTTGTTCTTGGCCTGGCGGCGGGCACAAATATGTTTCTGCCCATAATCACATGTTAACCACCTCAGAGAGAACGATGCTTACAGATCTGGGCGATTCAGTGCCAGTTTCTGGGCTTTTATATATATGCTCAAACACTTGGAAGACACTTTCAGTGAATACAGTGCAAGGATCTGTCACCAAATCCGCTGCAGGTCCTCCTTTCAGCCTACATGACGGTGTGGGAGTTGGTTGGGGCTGCAGAAGCAAAAGGAAGAAGGTCTTGGCCTTGGACACTAGCCAGGGATGTGTGTAACTTCTCTGACTGTGGAGCAACTTGGACATCAAGAGGAACACAAGCTGTAAATTTGTAAGGCTGACTTGCTCACAGCCCATCCACAGAGCCTAAATCTCCCAGGCCCAAGCTGAACACCATCAGCTTACTCTAGACCACCAGCTTATGTTTTGCATAACCACGTGGCCACAGGTTGTAATCCAAGGCTGCATATACATCTAATGGCGCAATTTAACTCTGCTTGTAGAATTTCACTTCTGGAGAATCCCTGCTCTTTTTTCCAGAAATGTTTACAACTATTAGTGCTGGGAAGTCATAATGGAAGATGCGAGGGCAGTGCCTTGGAAGACCAGAGAGGCACCAAGTGAAACTGCCACCACTCAGCGCTTCAAGCACAGCAATGCAGCTAGCAGAACAATGTAAGATAAGGGCATTCCCTTGGTCTACAAAACATGCAGAGATCACAGGATTAGCTGGTTCTCTGCACTATGAGATTTTAACAGTACTCTGAGCACCAGCTATATTCCAACTTCTACATTATCTCCTGAAGTTCAAAGTGCACCTGGCATTACCTGCTTGCTTGCACTAGGCAGCTTTGATGTATGTCCAATATTTTAGACACATGCAACAAATACTACATTATCAGATTGTCTCCCCCCTTCCTTATTCTTGAACCAGCACCATATGGGCAATGCCAGCAAACCTGAATGGATAAAAAGGAACCTTTACTAAGCCAGCTCAAAAACAACCAACCTGCTGTTGAAGAGGGGACTCCTGAATGAAAAGGTTGGGAGCTCAAAGGACAATGCATTACCAGAGAAACAATGCCTCATTCAGGGAGATTAACAAACCATTCTGCATCAGACTCAAGTGTAGCATTTTTAAGATATTTTCCAGGATAAATGTTAGTTTTGTAGTACGACCAGTCAGGATGTGAAGTTTGCTTACATGGCATTTTTTCCTTTTGCAAACACAAGTGAGAATGGAGCAACTGTGTTGAAATAGCCAGTTGAGATCAACAGCTCAGGAATCAGAAAAAGTCTGACATCAGAACCTGCAAGCCTCTCCAGGAAGCAAAACAGCATCACAGTTTGTGCTCCTACTAGTACTGCTGTTTCCCGCCCCCCCCCCCCCAAAAAAAAACTGGACCAAAACTCCATACAGAACAGCAAGAAAATAGTAAGCGTTTAAAATAAGATGTATTTAGTATTTCAGAAGCAAATAGGCATAGAAATACACACACACACGCTTAACAGCAAAGAACAAAGATGCCCATCAATTGCAGCTTCAGGAAATATGCCAGGATTAGGATATCATAATTGTAGGTAACTGATACGACAACTTGCAAATTTATAATGTATTTTCGTATGGCTCTTGCTGTTGAGTAACTTGCTCACCCCTATTATACACATTTTTACTCTTTGAATTCTAGTAGTTTAGAATGCTACCTAGCAATGGAGCATAGAGATCCCACAACTCACAGGGAAACCACTAGATCAGTTTGCTTCCAACCACGAAAAGGGCCAATGTCAGGGCCAAGAATTGATCAGTCACCTATGTGCATTTTTACTCCAACCAGAAAACATTTAGTGTGTGTGTGTGTGTGGGGGGGGGGGTTCATAAAGCTTCTTTGGTGAGTTTGCCATTAACCAAGGGATTTCACACTGCCAAACTCTTCCAGGAAGGGGATGCCATATAACGGGCTGTCCAACACCATTTGCAGATAATTAAAGGGCTCTGCTTAATTCCCCATGAACATGTGATGAGGACCGAAGCTGTCTATGGCAAAGGATGCTCTGGTACCTAAAAAGTCAACAATCACTAGTATTTATATACCGCTTTTCAACACAAAGTTCACAAAGCGGTTTACAGGCAAATAATAACATTAAAGTTAACTGGCTCCCTGTCCCAAAAGGGCTCACAATCTAAAAGAATGGAGAACACCATCAGCAACAGCCACGAGAAAGACACTGTGCTGGACAATTGCTCTCCCCCTGCTAAATATAAGAGGACACCACTTGAAAAAGTGCATCTTGCCCACTTAGCAGGGGTTAACAATGGCACCAATGAGTTTGTCACACCTTTTTTGAGGCCTGCACTGACTATTATTTGTGGGGCAGGCAATTGCACATTTGACTGTGCCAAATTCAAGTGACTGTGCCTGCTCTTTATGCATCTGGTGCACAAACCACTTACAGGGCTTGCAGGTTTAGTCTACAACACTAAATTGCTCCTATACTTTGACATGAGTTGACCTGCCTTCCTCTTCATCCAAAGTGCCTCCCACTGACCTATGTAGATTGCAAGCTTGCAGGAAGACCTGTGCCATAGTATTGTATAGCACTTTAAAGCAGCTATTTCCAACCTTTTTCATCTCACTGCACACTGACAAGGCATAAAAAACTTCCAGGCACACCCCCATTAGTTTTTTGACAATTGACACGACACTGCCTGTGGTGGCCTCGCATCCCCCAATGGCCCTCCCCCAAACTCCTGTGGCACACCTGTGGACCATTTGCGGCACACCCATGTGCCACGGCACACTGCTCTAAAGAAACTTCAGAAAATCAATTTCTGCAACCTCTATCTGCCTGATGTTGCTTTGCTTCATCTCTACCCATTTTACCAACTCCTCAGCCTCCATGGCAACCATAGCTCCTACACTCGACAAATATCAATATAGTAGTCTGCCTTCAGTTTCATTTGGTAACAATATACAACAGAGAGATCTATGAGTTATAAGAGCCATCTCAAAGCTTCCATGTACAATTTTCCAGTTCCCAGGGACAAACTGAGGTCTGCCCAGAAATGAAAGCACCCTGCCAGGACTTCTGCCCCAAGCTCTCTCTCTCCTGTCTTTAGAAAGGCAAAGGGGAGATGAGTTCCAGTCCTGCCTGCCCCCCCCCCAGGACCTCCAAAGACGGCTAATGCAATTTTAGCCTGCACTAATAGAACCATAGCATCCAAGTCACAATACGTTGTGGTTCCGCTTTACCCCGCATTGGTGCAACCCCACCTGGAGTACTGTGTCCAATTCTGGGCAGCTCAGTTCAAGAAAGATGCAGCCAAATTGGAGCAGGTTCAGAGAAGAGCAACGAAGATGATCAGGGGGCTGTAAAACAAGTCCTATGAGGAAAGGTTGAGGGAACTTGGTATGTTTAGCTTGGAGAAGAGAAGACTAAGAGGGGATATGATAGCACTCTTCAAATATCTGAAGGACTTCCCTAAGGGAGATGTGTTCTCATCTGTTCTCATCTGCCTTCGACAGTAGAACTAGGTCCAATGGGTACAAAGTGCAAGAGAGGAGATTCCGGCTTGATATCTGGAAGAATTTATTTACGATAAGGGCAGTTCGACAGTGGAATAGACTGCCAAGGGAGGTGGTGGATTCTCCCCCACTGGAGACAGAGGCTTGACAGGCACCTACAGGAGATGCTCTAGGAGATTTCCTGCTACAGGCAGGGGGTTGGACAGATGACCTTGTAGGTCCCTTCCAACTCTATGATTCTATAATTCTTAAGGAATGGGCATGAAGAAATGGGTAGTGACTCTGCTCCAATGTACCTACCGGCCCGATAGGGCTAGCATTGTCCTCCTCAGTTCCTGTTTACTGCCAGAGTGGAGAGCAAAACTTTGGCAGCTCTGGCTTCTCTCAAAACCTTCCACATCTAACAGTTATAAAAAAAAAGCTTGTGCTGATATTGTCTTCACTTGAGCAAGCATCCTATGAGTTGGACAAGATGCTGCAAGAAAAAAACTAACAGCTATTTGCCTACAGCCCAGGCAAGGCACAACAGACTGCTGAGTAATTACAACTGGGACTAACCTGGCCAGAATCTAACACATACACAGCTGTGCCCTTACTAGTAGACATGAAGCCACTGTGGAAACAGCAAGCTCTGCTGAGAAACAGGCAAAGCCGAAAATGCTAAAGATACAGGCATGTAGGCTTTGCTGGGGTAGGTTTTTCTTAATGGCTTCAAGGCTGCTGTGGACTGAATTTATGCACAATGGCAGGCTCCACTCTTGTAACTTCCTACTCCTCCAACACATGCCTTCACCACCTTCCTAAGAATCAGAAAAGCCAGGAGCACAACTGCATGCTGCGAATATCATGATGCACACATGGATTCCCACCTCCATCACCTAGGACGCAATTCAGACCGTGCGCCAAGGATCCTCACAGGACCAAGGGTGTCCATACCTAGCAGGCATGTCCAGAAGTATTGAAACAGGGCCAACCTCACATATTATAGGGCTTGCACCACAGAGATGCAGGGGGAAAAAGTTGTCCCATCCACAAGCACTGCAGCTGATGGAGACCTGCAATTTAGAACTGAAATTAAGGCTTATCATAATGCTTGTCACTAGTCTTTTCTCAACTCCATGCATGGGACCCAGCCCCAACCATCTCAGGGATGCCACCTGGCATCATTACTGCCAAATATCTCCTACTAGTCAGCACTTGTGGGCAAATATTTTCTATAGCAAATGTGGAGTAAAAGAAAAATACTGCTGCAGAACTTGCAACAAGATCAGAATTTTCAGGAAATGAACTGCCAGGGTGGTCAGCTTCACTGTTCTGGACTAGAGCTGCAGGTGACCAAACCACTGCTTTCTGGAAAAGGGTCGAGCAGACTGATCAGACAAGAGTGGGGGTGGAGGAGAAGAGAAGAATGTGCACAGATGATCTTGGTAAGGTGGTTTCTGTATTTTGTTTCAAGAGCACTGCCTCCTCCCTCCAAATATTTGGCACTTCCAAGGTGATAATGGACTTGTTTTGAAGGGCTGTTTTTTTATGAGCTAGCAGTCCCTGCAGCAGAAGTCTTGCCAGCTGAAGGGAAAATATGCAGGATCGACAAAATACTCGTGTCCAATTCAGCTATGTAAACATTACTGTTCCTCTTTAGACAAAGACTGAGACGTCAACAGAAATCCCAGTTAAGGACTCCAGGAGTATCTGTAGAACTTGATAGGCTACAACGAAGAGCTGTTTGAGTACTCTAATGCTGTCTTCTGCTCTTCATTTTTCACACTCCAACTGAGGTGTCGGTGAATGGAAACATTGCCTTCAAACGGCACAAACACATTTTGGCCTAGAAACCAAGGCCACTCAGAACCAGTGAGTGGCTCTCTTCCCCAATGCCACATCAAGGAGTTGCTCAGAACAACTCTGATGGGCAGCAATCCCGCATCTCCCAGCAAAAAATTGCTCTCCCAGCATTTGCCATCGTGACCAAAATTTGTGGCTGAACAGTGGAAGCCGAATTTACTTTAAAGGCAGTCCAGGAACCTTAGCCAGCCTTGGTAGCCAACCAACGATTTGTGATCATCAGGACTTGAAACCTCTCCAGAACCCACTCACACCTGACCTCACACTGCACCTCCAAAATTCCATGTGAGTTCCGCAACAATCACCTGCTCTCCTCCCCACCACTGGGTTGAGAAAGGAAGAGGGGAGAAACTGTTTATGTAGTGTTGCATTTCCAAGGTGCTTTGAAGCACAGCACAAACACAAGCCCTAACCCTCCTCCCTAGTGTGGAGTCTGAGACGCACTCTGGGCCTTATTATGTGTGGTACTTCCAAGGTGTGCTGACCATCTAGAACTGTGGGGATGATAACCCAGACCCCTAACCAGCAACAAGATCTGGGCTCCACAGACTTCTTACAAGGCAGCAGAATACTGACTGTGTTGCCTGGAATTTGTGGACCTCTGTTTAAGATGCCTCTGGCTAGCAAAAGTATTTGGAGGCTCAGAAGAACTTTTATTTTCTCCATTCTCCAATTCATTAGGAACAAAATATGTCAATTGACATTTTAAAATAGAACCTTTACACTTCGAACATTTTCGTTTCTATCACATTGTCTAAGTCACTTTCCTTCTTATATTCTGGGACAAAATTAAAAGGCACAGTTTCTTAATGCGCTAACATTTTTCCGTTGCCAGCTGCAAAACTCTGATATGAATGTGCTTACAAGGTCATATGATGAAGCACAATGGAGATGTGAGACGCTTCCCCAGGAGAAAGTTTCCCCACAGCCAAGACAGCACATTATTTGGAAACTACTCTAGATCCGTCTGGACTGCCTTCAAATGGCCAACTTAGAAGTACCCACCCCTATTGCTTGAGCTTCAATTTACAGAATTGCAGCTCTCTTCCCATTTTCATGCACTGCAAGCCCAAACGGATTTCTGGTCAAGTCTCAACTTCCCTTCAGAAAAGGACAACCCAAAGACACTAGCAATGACTAGCCAGGTAATCTAAATGCTATGTAATGGGGCAGTGGCAGCTTGAGTCTTGCTGCCATTGGCTAAATATTCAGATCCTAGAAATAGGGGAGACCAAACAGAAGTGCTTCAAAAGAGCAGGCAGGGACTTATGGAAACAGCCAGCCCTGGAAAGCAGGAGATCTAGAAGAGGAGGTGTTTCAAAGGGAGGCAAAAGGAATAGCTGAGAGGGCAAAGCAAACTTGAAGAGTGAATGGGGAGGATGGCACATGGCCAGGTGAAGTAAATTTGAAGGAGGCTGAAGTTCATTTTTGATTTGAATTAACCTACCACATTTTTGTTAGCTGCCTCTTTCCACTTCCACCAAGTTTCCCCTGGTCCACCATGCAAACCTTCCATTATCTCCAAGCAGATGCAAGTTGCAGTTGCTTCTCAAGGATTTAAGTAGTGGATGCTTGTTGATGAGACCATCAGAGAGCTTGCAAATTTTGAACAATATGCTCCAAGATTAGAGTTTGGGCAAATCAAGGTAATCTGCAGGTGCCAGCAATGCTAAACACCACTGTTGACTCTAAAACTTTAATTAGCACCTGCACGTACAAAGCAAAGTACATTGTTTTAAAAAGTTCTCCCACTGATACCTTCAGCACCTCTGTCCTGGCAACCTGCACTGTATTTTGCTTTCCAGATTACTGAAAGGCAAGCTACATCTAAAAAAGCATATAGTACAGCCCTCTTACAGGTTGGATTTTAAAAGGTTATCTAGATAGACTAGCTCATCAAGGAGAAATTACCTATCAAATCTTTTCTCCCCGACCACTGAATTTTCCACAGGGAACAAGCTTTATTCTGAGAAGAACCTGATCTATTTGATCAATCTCCAGTGCAAAGGTTAACATTTAGTTGCCAGGATCAATATTAAACCATTTTATACGGCTCAAACTGGAGAAGATAAGCCTTCGTTTGCCCCTAGGATGGCATTTTTTGTTACATCAATGATGCTATTCTGCCACAGATCTGTAAATGGGAATTAAAATTATCTACCAGAATAAACTCTGCATGCCCACAAGAAAACAAGCAGGGCTTGAACCAGGAGATTTTCACAAAAGAAACCTCCAGTTGCTAAACATTCCACATATCCTAGCCTTTCCTTAGCTGTTAGGAATTAGTATGAACCTCCCCCCACCCCCCACCAGAAGAGGGACTGGCACCTACATTTGAAGATTATACCACTTAACCAACTGGAGAATTACTACTGCTAAGCTCCAAATATCCAAACATCTATGGTATTCTTTGCTGGCAGATCCCTGAGCAGTTCACTGCAGAAATTCCCGTACCTTGAACACAAACAGACCACACTTTACAATTGAATTATCATGGAACCATCAGGAGCTCTAGTAATCAAATTTTTATAAAATCTACCACAAAAATTGTATCCAATTGTGGCTGCCCTGACCTTTGTGTTAGGTGACTGTAACCAAAACCTACTTCTTTAAATTGGTAGTTTTAAGTTTCATTTTGAACTGTTCGTGGGCTTGCTACTGATGTCTTGGTGAACCTGCGAATTGAGGGCCCAACAACCACATTCATCTGGTTGCCTTGATAATTCCTGGATTGGTTCTTGACATGCTTAAGGCAGGATGGAATTTCAAATATGCAAAGGCTCGTAGCATATGATGTGGAAAGGAGTATATGGAAGGAGACAAGCAATCCAAGGGAATGTAATTAAGCCAGCTGCAATCTAATCAGCCTTGCTTGTAAAATACATCTGACAGTTTCAGAAGTTTTGCAGGTGCGTTTTGGCAGGTTCCTTCCAACAGGCATTCCTTAGCATCTGTACAATGCAATTAAGCATGCTTGAAATTTCCCCCTGCTAGTTCATTTGCCAGAACCAGATACCCTCCCCCACTCAAACAGCCTACCACCATAATATGCACCAGTGATCTGGCAAGAAGGCTTCTAGCTACCAGTGTGTCCAGCAAAACCCTAACGTCCCAGGACAGACATCACAATGCAAGTATTCAGTGACCAAGCGCAGAGGCAAACAATTGACAGATTCATAGAATTTATCCAATACTGACTACCACTTCTGACCGAAGGCAAAGGAATTAATGTCAGAATAATTCCTACTGCCTGTTCAAACAAACACACCAAACATACGCGTTCTCAGCAGCACTCTGTCCTGTACAGCTTTGTCTCACTATGCCCGTCTCCCTTATGAACTTGGAACAACATCAGAGCAATAATATGATGAGCCTGGACCCATTGCCCATTATCTGACCCAGGTCCAAGACAAGGGCTGCCAGGACATCCATGTTCTTAAGTACCTTTGAGTATCACTTGCACTATTTGGAACCCAAATCATCACAAATCTTACACCTGGGGCGGGGGGAGTACTAAGGTATAAATCTAGGAAGAATTCTAGTTGGCTGATTGTCCAGCAACTTGCACCTAAGAAATATGAAATATTTTCCCAAATCATGGTATTGCACAGATGTATCTTCTGTCATTTTGCCATGTATAGGCATGCCCCCGTATCCACAGATAATATCTATAAAAAAGATAGGGAGACATTAAACAAATGTCTTTTTTTAACCTTGTTGCAGCAAAACAACTGACTTTTCTCTATCTTTAAAAGGCTCTCCCGGTATCGGGGGGGGGGGTTCCCCAGGGGATACTGGGGCATGCCTGTATACTGTACAAACTGGCCATTCATTACAGAAAAAATGGTCACAGGTCTGAGATCATAAACAGCAACATTCAGAAACCAGAAGGAGAACATTAACCAGTCAGAACACTCTGCTGCACACCTTAAAAGGACATTATTTAAAAGAAAGGTTTCAAAAGAAGACTGGAGAGACTTTCTAAGGGTTATCATCACCATTGCAGGACTCAGAGACAAGGGCTTATCACATTATAGGGTTAACTCACTCAGCAGAGCTAGACAGTCATCACCAACTGTGATCCATCATGCTTACCTTATATACTCGTAAAAAAGCTTGTGGCAAGTTTATGTTCCCTCTTGTTTTTGACGGTTTCCATTTTTTGTATACTCTTGTACATACCTTTCACTTTATACACCTTTTGAAACAGACTGTAGTCTATGGAAGCTTGTGTTTCAAAATTTTTTATCTTTGAAGTGAACTCAATTCTGTTCTTATCAACTAAAGTGAAAAGCAAAATACCCACTGCAGTTTCTAGCCAATCTTCATTAGCCACATCAGACCATAAGATCTCTTTTGCGTTTTTACTGAAGAATGAGTTTAAGAGCCAAGAAAGGGGCCAGTAAAAGCACAAAAAAGGCCATGTTATGCAGATAATTGAAATCTGTGATCATGCTTGGCAGCTTGATGACTAGGAGCTGCCAAACCAATGATATCCACTAGGATAAACAAACATCTTTTTCAAGACTTTGGCAATGGCTCCAGACTTTAGGGTGAACTTCAGTCTCTCAGCCAGTCTAGCGACTTGATTGCAGGCCATCTGAAATCAAGAGGCACACCCCAAAAGACAGGTCTTTGATAACACAAAGGTGCAATCTGACCTGTGGAGGAAGCCCAGTTCAGCAGGGCAAAGCTAAGTTACCTTATAGCTTGAGGAAGGAGTGCAAGGAAGGACTTATCAACAGGCCAAGGACATAAGAGGCATAAATTGTGCCAGTCGGGGTTTATCAGCCACTTTCTAGGCATTTACCGAATTCCTAGCAGAGCTTAAGTATTCTCCACAGATATATATCTTTTAAGATTTTTTAACTGCTGGTAAATGTATCTTCAAGCCTCTAGAAAAACATTCCAGCAAATTAACCTAGAATCTATTGTAGAACTTTTGCAACTTGCTCTCTTAGCATAGGAGCATTCACACTGTGCAATACACACCCTGTCTCAATTCTACACCATTTTGTGCTCAAAATCAGGCTCATTAGATAAACTGCCTATTAAAACAAGAGCAGTTCACCTATGGAACTCCTTGCCTTTAGGAAGCAGTGAAGTGTGCAAACGGATCCTTGATTTTGGGAAGTCGATGACCAGAATGCAATGTAATGGTTGACATTGCAGAGTTTAGTCAACTAGGGCTCTTCCAAATTACATAAAATTGGTTTCTGGAATTAAACACTTGAACACCTTTTAAATGTCAGACTGCTTGCCCATGCAAAAAAAAGCACCAAATGGGATGCACCCAAATTGATGGAGAAACCTCATTTGCAAAAGCTCCACTTGATGAACAAAGCCAAATAAAAACACTTGAAAAAATAGAGGATTATCTTCCTGCTGCCTCTTCTGCATGCTTCACAGTTCAGCTTCTTAATTCATGCAGAAGAGTAGCCTATATAAACAAGACCAATGCCTAACTTGGGAGTTTCTTCACTGTGAGAGCCACAGCTGAAAAATGGCCAGGGAACTGTCCCAGGAGTTTGCAAGGGCAGTCATAGTTGAGGCAGTGGCCTGCAGATGCAATCCTGAGACATCCCAAATCAGGCTCCCTCCCAATCAGCAAGTGGTTTTCACTGGTGATGAGGCAATTTTTTGAAGACCTTTCCAAAGGACCACTACCTTATTTCAGTGATGGGCGGACTGGCTTCCATTCCAAACCCAGTGTCGGGGAAGGGTTAGAGAATTGTGCTTGGATGTTTCAAAGCCATAGGTGGCACTGGTCAAGTCACTCTCTCAACCTAGTGTACTTGACAGGCTTTTGGTCAGCTAGAATGCCACTCTGAGCTACTGGGAAGAACAGTTACAAACATAACAGTTATTTGGGAAGCACTCATAGCTCAATGGTAGAGCATGCACTACTCTGCATGCAAGAGCACAACCAACCACTTAACTAGACTCTCCAGTTGAATAATTTCAGGTTGCAGGGCTGGGAAGTGCCGGTGCCTGTTGGGGATCACTGCTGGACAAACAGGGGGCGCTAGAGAGACTTATCACAACCCCAGCAGACCTGGGGCAGAAGGAGGTGCTAGAATGGACTATGCCATTTCAGGTTCCAAGTGCAAGTGTGGGGGGTGAGTGTGTGAGAAAATTTATTGTCAGTTTAAATATCTCTCACTGTCCTGACTTCTGACAACTGAGTGATCCAATGCCTGGCCCTGTAGTCCCTTATCCTACAGCTCTTTTCACAAACCAAAGGCAAAGCGTGTTTAAGTATGTGCAGCATGTTCTACAGTACATAAAAATCTCCCTGCAAGTAGAAAGCCCAACATAAAAGGAGCAAGCGGGACTAAAAATTCTCTTCCTGGTGTGCACAAGAGTGTGGTGGGTTTTTTGGTTTTATTGCAAGGTGTTTTATGAGGGGGAACATTCCCAAAATGCTCTCCCTACCACCACCTGTAGCTGTATGATCAGAGGATTTCACTTCATTCTCCTGCATGCGCAGACAACTTCTATGGCAGCTTTATATGTGCAACATTTGTATTCAAATACCTCTCTGTGAAGAAATCTCCCTTTAAAGGCTGCTTTAAAATAAAGACTAAGAACTAATGCCCACTAGATTAAAACTGCACTTCTGTATAATGTTTATTTCCAAGACAACAGCTGCTGTTGCTGCTACCTTGGTAAGTGCCTGCATGTCGGCATCAGCATTGTAGTTTTTTTGGCAGCCTCCCCAGTAAAAGCAGCCCTGGATAACCACTTTCAGAAACATAAATGAAGCTCAAGATACTCCACTCTTTGTTGTGGAGTACAGGATTGCTCAAACAGCATAATTTTCCTTTTTAAAGAGCAGGCTTGGAATTAGAAATCGGTTGAGAGGTATTCATTACAAAAATGCAAGCCATTTAAAGGGGTAGAGACCCAACTGCATCATCTTATTCTAAAGCAGCCATTTTTGAACACTGTGCCACGGAACATTGGTGTGCTGCAAATGGTCCCCAGGTGTGCCATGGGAATTTGAGAGAGGGTCATTTATTAGTAGGGCCATTGGGGGATGTGAACAGTGTGCCTTGTCAATTGTCACAAAACTGATGGCGTGCCTTGACCATATTAGTGCTTTGCCAGTGTGCTGCAAGATGAAAAAGGTTGAAAATCACTGCTCTAAAGAAAACCAATAAGACTTTGCACTATAGGCTCAGCATTTTGTTACAGCTACTCAAGCAAGGGAAATGATTTCCCTATTCTGTACTACACAGATGAGCAAAGCACGCAAGTAAAAACACTAAGAAAACACTGCAGAGATAGTACAACAGCTTAAAGATTCTGTTACCTAGTTATCTATGTGTTCTGTTGCAAAGCCGCGTCAATACCCACTCTTGCACTGACAGCAACCAGCAGCAGCTCCAGCTGATTCCCAATAAACATTAGCAGCACTGCCTTGGCCAGGCAGCGGACTGCTGTGCAGATCATAAACAGAGAGATGCTTAAACCAGAACAGCAAGCAACGCAGGCCATTTTAACTACCCGTATGTGCCTTTGCAGAAGATAAATGGCCGAAAAGGAATCCAAGCAGTCCCTTGCAAATCTCGTTTAGGGATCATTCACAAGCGGGTTGCCCATGCATCCTGTGGACAACCACTCCCAATTCAAGTGCCAGAATCTAGCTACATTTCTGTTCAGCAACTCCTTCAACAGCAAGCTAACCTTGGAGCGTGCATGATTACACTCTTCCTTTTAGTTCTTCCTAGAACCTGGAATCACTGACACCACAAACCAAAAATAACAGATGAGGGATCTGGTGGAAGGGTAACATGCTAGCTGTGTAGAGCTATTTGACGGTGGCGATAGGTATCAAGAAAACAAATCATGTTTTCCTCCGGCCAGCCTCAAGGTCAGCGGTGCATTCCTTCCTTGAAACACAGGAAAAAATTCTTTTTGAAAACCCAGCACTTCAGCCATGCCTAAAAATTTATATAGCTTTGGTGCAAGAGGTCCAAATGGCATTCAGAAGATCTGTGACAGACATAACTTGTGGTTCAGAGGTTTATCAGGTCAGAGCGGAACCCGAGATTGTCTGCTAACAAATATCCAAAATGCAGCACACAACCCAAGCACTGCTCAAAAGTGGCAAAGCAATACAAGGCCAATCGTTAAGAGTTTACAGCTGCAACACAAGTTTACACTTTCAACTCTTGCATATTCATAACAGGATTTCACTCTGCTAGGACCAGACCACAAATATGCAGACTGAGACATTTCACCTCATCGCCACAACGTGTGGACTATTTACTTCTCAGAGAAGCAAGGCAAAAAGGACTGATGGTCACAGCTTCATCACCACCCACATTCTAGTCAAGCTGTTGCCCCTTCCTGACCCTAAAAGTAGACTGCAGAGGTGCCTTCCATGTAAGCCAGATCCCATCATGCTCCTCAAAATTAGGCAGCATTTTGTTACTGCCTAATTTTGCCCAAACTGCCAAAGGAGGGATCCTAACATTAGAACCCATTAAAAGGAACGTTACCTGGGCAACAGGCAGATGGAATGTATATTTGGAGGTTGGTACTAACCTGATTAACTAACCTAATTCATATCCCAACTTTAATCAAAGGCAGTTCCAATACCCCTAAGTTGTTGCCCCTCTTGTTGGCCCCCAAATTGCTTCCTGCTGCCTCCTACTTGTTTTTTGACAGGACCCTCAAGCCATTACTAACTCCTCACTGCGAAACCCTCTCCACTGCTAGTAACCTCTCTAGGTTCCTGCACCCCTCTCCCTACTCCTTCAGCTCCTCCTAACGATCCCTGCCCAATCCATCTGCAATTCCTACTTTCTTCACAACTGCAAAAACTAAGGGAAGGCAATTCTATCTCCTTTTGCTCTGTCTATTTCAGGTCTTTTCCTCAACTGTACAACTTGCTGTTGTTGAACACAGCCCCAGAGCCCACCCTTTGCCTTTCATATGGTACATGTCTGAGGATCTCCTTCCATGTCCACTTCAATACTCCCTCACATCTGTCCCACTTGACATTCCAAGTGTGTTCAAGCACCTCTTCTTGCCTTCTTAGTGAGTCCAGGCCTCATTCAATATCAAATGCTAGCATCCTCTTCCCTGCAGTTCCTTCGCTCATGCATATCTGTGCATTTTCAGCCAACAGCCACCAAACATGACCCCAAATAACCCTTTTCTTCTGCACCTGCCTCTTTCATTTGATCCACTGGGGACTGTTCACCTGATTCCACACCTCTAGGGATTCCTGAAGAAATGTTCAACGAACCACTCTCCTCGTCCAACCCATTTCCCCTCCTCTTTCCACAGGCTCCCCTCTGTCACCCTGCTACATCAAGTTTCCTCCCTCTTCCTAATAGCCCCTTCCTGGCCTCCCCATCTGTTGCTCTCCATTGCACACCTGACACCCCAGATCTCTTCCCCTTTTGCTTCCTTTTGGTACATTCCTATCCCACCTTCCACTTGTCATCCTAGCCCCCTCATCTCTTATAGCCTTTGCACTAACCTGTTTCTTCCACCTAGCATGCCCCCTCTCCCCCCCCACTTGCAATCCTCTTGTGCCTGTTTTTCATGCTTCGTTCTCCTTGCACCAAGACCGCCCCATCCGAAAAGGAGCAACAAAAACACCCACCAACAAAAACACTCCCTTTTGCCCTGCCAAGAAACCCTCAAGCAAGATCCCCTCACCTACCTAACCTTAGCATTGGGACCTCTCCCATTTCCACCCCTACTCCTTCCCATGGCCAGACCCCTTTCACAGCCAAGTGTCTCACCCCCAACTGCAAAGACACCTCTGCTTGTACCGACTGCCACCAGCCCCTTCTCTTTTTCTGCTCCCTCTCTCAAATCCTACCTTGACTCCCCCTGCCTCAAGGGCTCTCTCCCCACCTGAATGCCTCTGTGCCCATAAATGCCTTGTCTTTAACCCTTTCCTCCCTTTGCCTGTCCTCCAAGTGTCATGATCCCCAACATGTCCCAATGCCTCAGCCCCCCTCCTTGGTCATGAAGTGCCCCATGAAGCCAAACCCAAAGCAGACATTCAGCCTCCCCAGACCCTTCCCCAACTGGTTCTTCTTTCAACTCTCACCCTCACAAGCCCAAGGTAAACTCAGTTACCTGTCTAACCTATCAATAAGAGATTTTACAGCACAGCAGGCTGTTAGTAGTGGAAACAGCTTCAAAGGGGGAATGAAACGGTGGCAGGGCTGTTAGGCATATCATCTGACAAAAAAAGCAGAACCTCCATGTACAGAGGCAGCAGATCTCTGAAAACAGGGAGGGAGAGGGTTGTCTCCTTCACCTTGTGTAAACAGCCAATGTAAGGAAAAGGATGTTGGGACAGTATGGATCTGGTAAGGAAACTCATCTTGGGTACAAGCCTGAATTACTACTGCCCATTAATGACCCTGATTAGTAGCACAAAACAATGGCTAATAACAATGTGCAGAATGGCAAATACCACAACTGCCACTTGCCCAAACAGCAAGTCGAACCTCCATCTGCAGAGAGCGTACTTCTGAATGCTAGATGTCTAGGGCCAAGGAACAGGAGTGGGCCAAGAAAGAGGAGTAGCCTGCAGCCTTCATGTTGCCCCAGGGGCATCTGGATAGCCACTAGGAGAAACAGGCTGCCAGGTTAGCCAAGAGGTGATCTAAAGGGGCTTGATTTCAAACTCTTGGGCTGGGAGCCGGCTGTTACCTGCTTTCCCCAGATACCTGCACCCCACCTTCCCACCCCCCTACGTGGGGAGGCAGACCACAAAAGCTCTACTCAACAGGTCACGAGATCAGCCTCGAACACCGGCGGAGCCTCCATGGTCAAGAGCAGTGTATCTCCCTGCAGTCACAGGGCCAAAAAACCAAACACCCCACGCAAGCCCAAAAGCAGAGCGCGGAGCTGGACGAGCCCTGTGACAGCGCCTGCCTCAAGAAAGGGCCACTCGGCCGGCCCGGAGCGGGCAGAGGCGCTCTGCAGGCAGGAGGAACAGAAACCGCCGCCTCAGCGGAGCGGAACTGCAGCCAGCCCGAGCAGCCCGCAGGGGGGGGGGGGCGGGCGGGCAGGCAGAGCCTCCACAGCCAGGGGCAGAGCACCGGCAACCCGGCTGGCCGCAGGGGGGAGCCCGCCGGGACGGCACCTGCCGGGAGGATGCTGCTGGTTGGGGAATGCGCGCCAGGGGCCGACGCGTGTCGCCGGGAGGTCGTGAGGACGCGTCCGAGAGCCGTTACCTGCCCCCTCCGCACGGACCGCGCTGCTCCGCCGGGGCCCGGCTGCTCCCCCGCGAAGGGGCCGGCTGGGCTGCGCTGCCTCCGCCCGCGCTGGGTCCTGACCGGTCAGGTCGCGTCCGGAGCCGGCGGCCGACTGGCGCTGCTGCTGGTGCTCCTGCGGGCGGTCAACGGCGGCGGCGGCGACCGAGACTCCGAAGCGGGCGTCGAGTGGCAGGCGGGCGCTTTATACCCTCGGCTCCTCGGAAACCGTCTCTGCGCAACGCTTCCGCTTCCGCCCCTCCCTCGCTCCCGCCCGCCTCATGAATATGCAAAGCGAGGGGGCGGGGCCGCTGCGGGTGGGGGCGGTGGGCGAAGGCGGAGGCGCGCAGCCAATGAGGGGGGAGGGCAGGGCGCCCCCCGCCCGCCGGCCTGTGGGACGGCGCGTGCTGATTGGCCGCGCCGAGGCGAAGGTGGGAAAAACCTGCTCAGTTGGCTGCGGGCGCTGTGTCGCGCGGGGGGGGGGGGGGGGCGAGCGAGCGAGCGAGCAGCCCGCCGTCTGCGAGGCCAGGAGGGCACCAAGGGCGTCGCGTGCAGCGCAGTGCACCGACGGTCAGGGAGGCGAGGGCGGCAACAGCCCTTGCCGGAGCTGCTGGCGGCCGCAGAGAGCTCTCGCGGGGCTGCTGCTCTTATAACACTTATATGCCGCTTTTTTCAGTCAAAAAAAAAAAAAAAAGCACAAATAAAGGGTGCAAATAAAGAAAGTGATGAAAGCGGATTTTGTGCTTATGGTTTTCATTGTCAGTCGTCCTGGTGCGCTGCCGGCAATCAGCCAATCAATCAGTATATCAACGCATGATGGGAGAGATGCGAGGTGAGATGCGAATCCCGGGCAATGCCCGGTTTGCACAGGTTTGATCGCGTTCGTCTGCTGCAAAACCCGCAGAGTCTCCTCGCGGCGCCCCTTACCGCCCCTGCTGCTGGAGCGTAAGTTGCGTTTCACCAGAGCCCGTTTCATGCCTCTGTTCAATTTGCCAGTCTTGAAAGTCCTCTATCTAATGCTCCTTCTGAGTACTTCTTTTCCCATATAATTTGCAGCCAGCTCGAAATTAAGCATGTTGACTCAGAAGAAACCCCCTCTGGAGTTCAAGAGGGCTTCCACAAATTAAATGCTGTGCATTACTGTCTAAAAATTCTTATTGCCTAATGCTCGAGGCAGGTGAAATCCTTTCAAATGTCACACTCTCCATACTTGATGGATGGAAGTATCTCTAGGCATGTTTCCACTTGCCTGCTTATGATCTACTCTGGCTCGGACGTCTCAGCAAGTGTAGCAAAGCAGGAAACTGCATAGGTTTGTTTACCAGTTTTTGACATGTATACCCCAACTTCTTCTCCAAGGAGCACCTTGATTCGCCCAACGTTCGCCTGTGAGATAGGCTAGTCGGAGCAGCACTTCCCCAACCGACAGAAAGCTGATGTTTGGTATAAGGTAGCCCATGATTTTGATTATGAGAAAATCCATTTAAAAGGTTTGAAAGGTCCAGTCCGACTCCTGAAAAGTATCATAAGAACCATAAGAAGAGCTCCACTGGATCAGGCCAAAGGCCCATCCAGTCCAGCTTCCTGTATCTCACAGTGGCCCACCAGATGCCTCGGGGAGCACACCAGACAACAAGATACCTGCATCTTGTTGCCACTCCCTTGCACCGGGCATTCTGAGGTAGCTTACTTCTAAACTAGGGAGGTTGCACTACCCATCATGGCCTGCAGCCTGCGATGGATTTTTCCTCCAGAAATCTGTCCTTTTATAGGCACCTAGGCCAGATGCCATCACCCTGTCCTGTGGCAAGGAGTTCCATAGATTAATTACCAACTGGGTAAAAAAGCATTTCCTTTTATCTGTTCTCATTCTCCCAACACTCAATTTTAGTCAACGTCCCCTGGTTCCGGTGTTGTGAGAGAGGGGAAAAAAAAACATCCCTCTATCCACTTTAACCATCCTTTGCATAATTTTTAATGTCTCAATTCTGCCCCCCCCCTCAGGGGACAGAAAAAGCAATGGCCGCTAGTCAACTAGACAACTGTCTCCTGAATTGTCTCACTGAGCAAGCAAATCAGAGAGGAGGCCACAGTCTATTATGGCCTCCTTCACACATTATTCATTTTTCAGATTTATATAACATCTTTCCTGCAGTGAGCTCAGGGTGATGGACAGGGTTCCTTCCCTCCTTTTTTGTACTCACAACCACTCTGTGAAGTACAGTAGATTAGACTGATCAGAGGAGATTTGAACCTGGATCTTTTAGGTCAAAAACTAACACCACAACTGCTACACCATCCACATAGGGTCCTGTCTGGCTAGTAAGCTGAAACTTTTGTTTTAGTGGGAACCACTAGAACCACCAAGCTAGTGGATGTGAAGAGATGGAAAGTCTGAAAACTCCAAAAGGTTCATAGTGATCTGCTCACTATGTTGTTTCAGTCACTTCTACCTTGTGACTGTTTCCAGGACTGAAAGCCCAATCCTATCCAACTTTCCAGCACTGATGCAGTTGCATTGCGACCCCAATACAAGGAAAGGGAGAAAATCAGCAGTGTCATGCAGCCGGAACATTGGGCGGGAGGAACGGGTGAGCGGCAGCCCGCCCATTGCGTTCCAGTCCGTTTCGCCGTCTTCCCCGC
>JAJKFI010000036.1:5029067-5047702 GCA_029204185.1 Lerista edwardsae | reverse complement strand
GAGGAACGGGTGAGCGGCAGCCCGCCCGTTGCGTTCCGGTCCGTTCCACCCCGCGGGGGCGGGGAAGACGATGAAACGGACCGGAACGCAACGGGCGGGCTGCCGCTCACCCGTTCCTCCCGCCCAACGTTCCGGCTGCATGACACCGCTGGAGCAAATGTTTCCTTACCTGGGGGAGGCCTCTGTGACTATCCGACCCCCACTGGATGGACGCAGTGTCTTCCCAATTGGCAGGGCTGCATCAGCACTGGAAAGTTGGCTAGGATTGGGCCCTGAGTTAACCAGCACAGGCAGCCTCAAAGCAAGACATTAAGTAGTGGACTCCCAACTAGGCGTAGTAATTATGCACGCCACTAAGTTTTTGCCGCTACCCACAACTTGGAAAACACTGTCTTTGATCTCAGCCTTTGACAACCAAAGAAGTCTCCTGCAGCTATCAAATTTCATGGTATGCCCACAATGCGTTTGGAAGGAAGACAAACTATCCGTGAATCCCATCACTGTCTTTGTGGGTCATGTCAATTTGAACATTTCCCTCAATATTTATTAGTGGGCTACCAGTGGGTGGCCTGTATTTGGCCCCCACGGTAATTAACCCCTGCTCACCCTGTCAGATTTTCATCAAGGTATAGGACAATTAAGAAGTTTGGCCCATTTCACACCTACAGAAAAAAACTCAAAAATGATATCAAGTTGGAAGAAACAGAGATATGTCATATTTTTACTGAATGCAACACATCTCTGTGGATTTAGGATGTAACATATCTATGTCAATGTATAGATTTATCTGTAATGCCGTGCCTGACTGCACATGTTAAGGGGTTAACCATGACTGCCAGAATGTACTAATATAATTTGAACAAGGAGCCTGACGGCTTAGAAAGGCTTCAGTTTGTGGGGTAAAATACCAGCCTTTGAGACCACGAACAATAGAATGACCCTTGGAGAATACTACAGGTGGTTGTCTCTGATTTACCACTACTTAAATCCCTCTTAAGATTATAAGGTACCAGGGGGTGGGAGAGAGAAAAACTGAGAGTCCTTCTGCTTGTCTGGACCCAAAGAACGCTTGAGAAGGAGGTAAGGAATTATTTCCATCCCCCTCCCGGTCCCAAAGCTGTATTTGGGATGAATGGATGGAGACACAATTTTCTTCTCTGTTTAACTGGCTCATGAATGGCTGGGTGGTGGTGCTGAGAGGGGCAGTGTTGGGAACATATTTCCCCTGCCCTCTAAACTTGGAACTGCCTTCAGAAGGAGGGGTGAATGAGGAATCCTGTTGATGGTAAGGCTGAGCTCCCTTGCCATAGTCCAGGGTCAGATCGCTCCCCCGGCAACTGCTCTTTGCCATGAAATAAAAGCACCACCACCACCATGGGCCTGATCCAGCTGCATTTAATGGGAAAGAACCATGCGCAGCAGACTTAGGGTGCAATCCTAACCTTGAGTTAAGCTGGCACAGTTAGGCCAGCAAAACTTGGCTGGCACAAGGATCACCATACAGCACATTTGGACCACTCTTGGAGTCACGGAGGATGGTGAACGTCTGTATGCTGGCCTCTGTGACTCCTAGAGTGGTCCAAACATACTTTATGGTGTCCCTCATGCCAGCCAAACTTTGCTTGCCTAATATAACTGTGCCGGCCTAACTCCAGGTTAGGATTGAGCTCTCAAGTACAGTCTGTTCTTGTTATCCGCTAGGATTATGTTCCTTGAAACCCTAGTGCAGTGTTTTGCAAACTGTGGTTTGGGACCCAACCAGTGGGTTGCCAACCAATTTTTGGTGGATCGCAAAAGGTTTCTGAATTTTTTTTAAAAAAACTTTGTAAGCACCCTTGCCCAGTTTGCAGAAGAAAATTGCAGCCGTGGGTAATCCAGATTGAGAGATCGCTCTCGTGGCTGGAATGCACGTGGTATGGAATCTTCACACTCCCTAATTAAAATATCACATTCTCTGATTTCCTCTAGTAATTGGCATGCCGTAGATCAAGTGTGAACCCATTTTCAGCCTTTTGTCTGCCCTGTAAGTCCCTAACTGCACATTACATCTTGCTCTCAGTTCTGCCTTCTGGACCATCTGGAATAACTTCCACACCACTGGTAGGGAGAGTCTAGCAAATATCTATATTATGTAAGGTTTCTAGCAACCTCAGGAGCACCGGACTCTGATCATTACTACTACTACTACTACTACTACTACTACTACTACTACTACTAATCCTATTTCTTTCTAGATCACTTTTTTGTCGAGGAAAGCTATGTGGATCATGATATATTGTCATTTAAAAAAGATGGTCCCAGTTCTGAGAGGCTTGGGAAGCAATGCCCAAGAAGACAGTGAATTCACAGATAATAAGCAATTGGTCCTATGGAATCAATGGGGTTGGGTCCAAGGGGTATCCTGGGGAGGAAGGGGACAGGTCCTCAAGGTTGCATTTCATTCTTTTGCTGGCTGACCTTTTCATACACTCCACCGCAACTCTCACTTGCGGTGAGCTAATCAGCTCCACAGCGACTCTGTTCTGCCACCACAGGTCCTGCCGCTTGTCACAGTCTGGCATCCGTCTCCCATCCAAAAGCAAACCACAGATTCTCCTGCTTAGCTTCAGGCAGTGCCAGCAGCTCAATCATCAGTCTACACCTCTACACACACACACTTTACTGCTTAAGGCTCACCTCCTTCCAACCAGCTTTCCTAGGGGGCTGGTAATTCTGCTACACCTCTGATTCATGTGTGATTCAGTCAGTCATGCTCAAAGCAGAGAGCCAACGAGTGGTGCAGCTAATGAAAGTGTAGCCCGGTGCTGAGGGCAAAATGGTGCCCCATTCCTCCTCCTCCCTGCCCCTTTCTGCTCACCCGCTCCTAGCTCTCACCTGACACCAGCACCAGAGCTCCCATTCATGCTGCTGGCGCATGGCCATGGCTGCTTACTGCTTGCAGTGTCAGCCTGGCTGCAGTGAATGAATGGCATGTCGTGTTTTGCAACAGCCGTCAAGGGCTGGAGTGCCAGTTCTGGCAGCGCAAGACCCTCATAGGACTGGGCTGTAAATATAATCATGTGCTGATTCTTTACAAGTGTTCTTTCCTAATGCCACATTTTTCCTTTCCTGGCAGAACACCTGGTACAGGAAAAAGAGGGGACTCCATGATTCTCTGCTATAAGTAATCAGCTACCAAATGCACATGTTTGTTTTTTTAATTAAAGTTATTTTAACTGCCTCTGTCTGCTCCTCTTTCCATCAAAGAGGTTAATAAGTAATTCTTCAAGGGAGCTGGAGTTTGATGCTTCAGTGGATTTGGTTTACAAAACCCAGAGGACTAGTGTCAAGGTGCCCTTTTGAGAAGCAACAAGGAAAGTCACACAGGCAATGCCTTGTGCTACTCAGAAGCAGTTGGGGGGGGCTCTTTTGAGCATGGGAGAAGGGGCTCACACTACGTTTCAAAGGCCTCTTTGTCACAAAAGAGTGCATTTCTGTAGATTGTGCTGGGGCTGCTTTTCCAAACCTCAGAAAATACCAAAGATACACTGCGACACTAGACTAGACTAGCTCTGAACCCACAGAAACGTCTTGCGTTTGGTGGGGTGAGATGCAAACCTTACCTGTGGTGTTTAATCTGGGATGGTTCATTCATTCATGCAGATCAGCACTTGATGCTGCAGTCATCACAAGGAATGCACAAGATGAGAATCTGTCCCAAGCTCCATAGACTGCATTGTTTCCCCCCCTCCCTCAGGGGCACTGGAGATTCTTACGATAAATGGAGGAGTGTTTTCTCTTTATCATTAGAACAAGGTGACAATTATTAACCCTTCCCCCCCCACCACACTTTCATTTATCTGATTAGAAGTTATAGCATGACTTACAGCTAGGTTAATTTACAACAAACCTGGCCGCAAGCTTTTATGCTCAATCTGGCTAGATTGGAGGAGGGGCGTAGCTAAAGAGGTGCAGGGGGGTGCAACTGCCCTGGGCAACAAGCTTTAGGGTGGCAACAAGTTGAACTTGACACTAGTGACCAAAATTGTGAAAACCTTGTGTGTGTGTGTGTGTGTGTGTGTGTGTGTGTGTGTGTATGAAAAATACCATCATGTTATGCACCATTTGATACGGAATTTAATGCAGAATGCAATGAAACAAACTGGAGTTTAATATCTTTATCAAACATTCTGGTTAAAAAACCAGAAAATGAAAATACAAGTCATGTAAAAAACATGCTTTTTAGGAATAATACTGTCATGTTATATAATGTTTGATACGGAGCGTCGTGCAGAATGCAATGAAACAAATTGGAGCATATTATGTCCGTTCTGTCAAACGTTATGGCCACAAAACCAAGAAAATGAAAGTAAAAGTCTGATGTCACTTCCTGTTGTGGTGGCACTTCTGGGGCACCATTTTGCCCCCTGCACTGGGCTGCACTCTCATTAGCTACACCAGCGGGTTGGAAACATGGATGGGTTTCAGGGCTCCAGTCTGAAGGCACCTGCTTGTAGCCATATTGCAGATGCTCAGCAGCAGGTTTAGGTCTGGTCAGTGCCTGGAGAGGAGAGCACCTGGAGATCACATGCACACCACTTTCAATTCCATGGGAAAAGGTGGGAGAATCAAAGGGACAAACAAATATTGTCAAATGAGGTTTCTTTGATTCAGGACTCAATCCTAACCTGGAGTGAGGCCGGCACAGTAAGGCCAGCGAAGTTTGGTCGGCACAAGGGCCACTGTAAAGCGCGTTTGGACTACTCTCGGAGTCAGGGAAGATGGCACGTGACATGTCAACTCCAGGTTAGGACTGCACTCTAAATGATGGATGCCGTTAGGGAGCAAGGGCAGGCAGGAATGGAGAGCCACCTCATCACCACCATCCTCGCTCCACCAGTGTGGTGCTTGGGGCATTTGCCTCCCTTCTACAGTGGTAGGACCGCCACTGGCGCCAGGAGGCAGTTTGGCCAGTGCGGGAGATTGGGGAGGGCGGGGGAGGCAGATGGAGGTGGAGGGAGGGTGGAGAGAGAGCCGGCTTGTGGACAGGCCATCCCGGGGAGGGGTTGGAGACAGGATCTGGCACATACTGAATCCCAACCCCCGTCCCTGGCCTGGTCAACCTTGCACGGGCCGCTTGGATTTGTGCCAGTGATTTCACTGGTGCAGATCCGAGTAGTCCTATTGAGGCTGCTGAGGCCTACCCTGGGGTAAGGGGAAATACCCCGAGGTGGCTTCCAGTTGCCTCTGGCCTGCTGGCCTATCTGTTCTGGCATAGTATAGGATTGGGCTGTGAGAGTACAATATAAATGAATTAACCATATGGGCAGGACTTGGGAGACGAAGGCACAGTTCCTTCCCATGTGGACCTCATTCTGCTTCCCAGTTGGCCACACCAGCAAATCACTGAGGGCACAATCCTAACCTGGACTTAGGCTGGCTGGAATAGTGTGTACAGTTCTGATCGCTGCATCTCAAAAAAGTCATAGTGGAGCTGGAAAAAATGCAGAAGACAGATAGACGAAAATGATTATGGGGCTGGGGCACCTATGAAGAAAGATTGCTGCGTTTGGGGCTCTAGAAAAAAGGCACCTGAGGGGGGCATGATTGAGACATACAAAATTATGCATGGGAGGGATAGAGTTGACAGAGGGACGTTCTTTTCCCTCTCCCACAACACCAGAACCAGGGGACATCTGCTAAAATTGAGTGTTGGGAGAGTTAAAACAGATAAAAGGAAATACTTCTTTACCCAGCGGGTAATTAATCTGTGGAACTCTTTGCCACAGGAGGTGGTGATGGCATCTGGCCTAGATGCCTTTAAAAGGGGATTGGACAGATTTCTGGAGGAAAAGTCTATCATGGGCTATAGGCCATGATGGGTTGTGCAACCTCCTTACATTAGCAGTAGGCTACTTCAGAGTGCCAGGTGCAAGGGAGTGGCAACAGGATGCAAGCATCTTATTGTCTCATGTGCTTCCTGGGGCACCTGGTGGGCTGCTGTGAGATACAGGAAGCTGGACTAGATGGGCCTTTGGGCTGATCCAGCAGGGCTCTTCTTATGTTCTTATGTTCTTATGGCTTAGTTAGGCCAGCAAAGTTTGGCCTGCACAAGGAACACCTTAAAGTGTGTTTGGACCACTCTCAGAGGCCAGCAGACAGACATGCGTCATCCTCTCTGACCCTGAGAGTGGTCCGAATGTGCTTTACGGTGTCCCTTGTGCCAGCCATACTTTGCTGGCCTAACTAAGCCGGCCTAACTCCAGGTTAGGATTGCGCTCTGATTTGTTGACCCATCTCATACTTTGAGAGTTCATGCCTTGAAGAGACACTGTCCAACAGTCTGCATGGGAAAAATGTCATCTGATAAATACAATGTGGTCCTTGTGATGTTTTCAAAATATTTTGAGATTCTGGACCAGAATTAAAACAAGATGGAGAGCAATCCAAACTAAGGGCACTGTAGAAGGCAAGCCTTACGAACACCCCAGGCTCACATCCAAGCTGTTTCTTGGAGAAGAAACTGAATCCATCGCCAGATAGTGACAGCTTCCCACATACATCTGCAAGTACCTTCCTGACTTTGCGATTGTGGCAAGAACAGAGGAGGGAAGGAAGGGAGAGCAGAAAGGAACAGCTGATAGAAGGAACAAGAATTCTTCATTCTCAGAAGCTGGGAGCCCTCCCGATAAGCAAAAGACACACTGCGTTACAGAAAACAACAACAACAGCAAGACGAGATCATAATCACTGCAGCTGTGAGCAAGAAGTGGCAGCGGTGTGTATATACTAGGTGTTTTCCATGGCATTTGGACTTGAAAATACTGGGGGTTGCTTTTGTGGTCCACACCTCAGCTCAGGCTCTGTCTCGCTTGCAGCGTCACCTCTAGGGATGCTTCCTGACATTGCTCAGTTCCATACACACAGCCCAAGCCTAAGGCACCTGTTTTCCTCTGCAAGTCGCTTTCCGATGGCTTATGGTGCTTTACAGCAGTTGCAAACTGTGTTTGCAATACAACAAACGGTTGTACTCAAAACTGTAGGTCAGGACTCGACAGGTGGGTCACGAGCCAATTTCAGGTGGGTCATGTAGTACCTAGTGCAGCCATCACATCACTGAAAATATGGGAAGATGGGACATTGGAAAGGTGGAGGGCTATGAGGTGTTTTGCTTGTGTCAAGGTCGTAAATAGTTTTTTTAAAAAATTTTTTGATTCATTTTGCTATTGGAAAATGACTGAGAAATAACCCAATTTATTGCTGCATTCTCAGGAAAACAGCAGGCTCTGGTGTCACAATGACAGCACTTCCAGCCATGACATCACTTCTGGTGGGTCCTGGACAGACTGTCATTCTAAAAAGTGGGTCCCGGTGCTACAATGTTTGAGAACCTCTGTCCTAGGTCTCAAAAAGTTGAAAACTACTCCTTTAAAACAAACTGAGCAGATGGGCTTAATCAGGGACTGTAGTAGCTGGACTATAATTGCCTAGCCTGGAACAGGGAGATCAGGTTACACAATCTGGAGAAACAGCAAAAAATTGTAGTTTGTCATGTTGGTTCATAAAAACAAAAGCCACCATCAGGTAACACCTTTCTTAGGACCAACTAAAAACGTGAGCCAGCTTTTGAGTTTTCCAGCACTCTTCTCCAGGCTGAAACTACAGCAGGGGCTGGGGGAGAAGCGGAGAAAAAGATGCTCATGATATTGAGACCTCAAAGCCTACAGTTTGTAACAGCTTTAAAGGTGCAGTCCTTACCTGGAGTTAGGCTGGCACAGTCAGGCCAGCAAAGTTTGGCCGGCACAAGGGACACTGTAAAGTATGTTTGGAGTCCAAACATGCGTTACGGTGGCCTTTTTGCTGGCCAAACTTTGCTGGCCTAACTCCAGGTTAGGATTGCACTCTAAGAGCCAAGGACTGTCAAGGCAAAGGCAACAATAATGGCTATCCTCTTTTTTTTTTTTTAAAGCATTTTTAAAGCAGTCTAGATGCCACTGCAAAGAACAGCCTATTTCATGTACTCAGCAATTTAGGGCACAATCCTAAACTAGAGTTAGTCCAGCACAGTTAGGCTAGCAAAGTTTGGTCAGCACAAGGGCCACCGTAAAGCACATTTGGAGCACTCTTGGAGTCAGGGGGGATGGTGCATGTCTGTGTGCTGGGAGGAGGTGCCTCTCTGTCTCTGAGAATGGTTCAAACATACTTTACAGTGTCCTTGGTGTCAGCCAAACTTTGCTGGCTTAACGGTGCTGGCCTAACTCCAGATTAGAATTGCACTCTTAATCTCAGAGACAAAGCAGAGCTCCTTCTAAACACCTAGCTGGATAGGCTGAACGATGTGTAAGGACTCCTCAGATCAGTGCACAGCGGGTGGTGGCAGAGCTGGTCACAACAATCCTGCACCTTCTTCTACATACTGAGTGTACCCAGGTTGTAATTGCCTTCAAGGTGCTCTTAACAATACTTGTGTAGGAAACAAGCACTGTAATTCCTGGCCAGTTCCAAGCAGAACTCTGCCAACTGAAACTGTTTTACGATTCTGTGAAATGGACAAATCACATCACTGTATCACACCCTGTATTGTTTTCCCTACAACATCATAGGTCGACGTCTGCCTCTGTAACATGCAGCTGAGAAACGACTCAAGGACTGAGATAATATTTAAGAGGCAGGACTATATTTTTGTACAGGAAGCACCTCCTTATTGTCAAATGCTAATCAGCCTGCTTCTACACTCAACCTCCGAGGCAATAAAAATTCCTTCCTATAATTGCAGGCAGCCGAGGGTCAGATACATTACAATCAATCACACGTTAAGCTGGGAACTCCCTTGGATGTTGAATAGAAAGTGAACCAAAAGGAAACTCGCTCTTTCCTGTATCATCCTTCTGGGGATCCTGAAAGTGTTGGCTAAAGCCACTTAAGACAACATTTTTGCTGGAGTGCGGAAGGAAAGGAAACTGTGAACAAGCAAACAGCACTCAATTCCAGGAGGCACATGTGTACAGCTCTTTATGGAAATCAGCGAGAGCCATTTGTTTAAAAAAGAAACAGCATTTATTATCTGCTATAACAGTGGTTCTCAAACTTTTCAGCACCAGGACCCACTTTTTAGAATGACCATCTGTCCAGGGCCCACCGGAAGTGATGTCGTGGCCGGAAGTGCTGCCATTGCGACGCTGGAGCCTGCTGCTTTCCTGAGAATGCAGCAATCAGTTGGGTTATTTCTCAGTCGTTTTCCAATAGCGAAGTGCATCAGAAAGAAAAAAAAAAAGCCTATTTACAACCTTGATGCAAGCAGAACAACTACACGGCCCTCCCTCTTTCCAGCATCCTATCTTCCCATATTATCAACATGGCTGCCCTAGGTGCTTTGTGACCCACCTGAAGTTGGCTCGCAACCCACTGGTGGGTCCTGACCCACAGTTTGGGAACCACTGTGCCACAATATTCTTTTTCCTGCTGCAGCATTAAGATTTTGGACAAGGAATCATAATGTAGTTGCAGCCCAGGTCTGCGGCACTAATCCTTCTGTCCTGACCCCTGAGAGTAAAACTGACAATCCAGCATCTTCTGTTTATGAATTCCTCTTTCGGCACAGTGGCTCATGCAGAGGTGGCCTGGGCCAGGAGCGCGCCCCATGGCAAGGCGACAAAACCGTGCCCCTGGCACGTCGCCCCGCCCCTAAGCATCTCCCCGCCATGCCTTCCTACGCCTGGAAGAGCTCCATTTCAGAGCGTTCCAGGCGTGAGGGAGGGCAGGCAGGCCAAAAGGCGCCCGGACTCTGCGCAATGGCGCCCCCCACCGCCTAGCACCCATGTGGCTTGCCATCCGTGCACCCCCCTGGATCCGCGACTGGGCTCACAAGATGCTTTAGGGAACACACAGGATACCTGTATCCTGTTGACACTCCCTTGTACCCGGCATTCTGAGACAGCTTACTTCTAGAACCAGGAGGCTGCACATTCCCATCATGGCTTGTAACCCACGATGGACTTTTCCTCCAGAAATCTGTCCAGTCCCCTTTTAAAGGCAACTAGGCCAGATGCCATTGCCACCTCCTGTGGCAAGGAGTTCCATAAACTAATTGCATGCTGAGTGAATAAATATTTTCTAAGTGCGCCTGTTGTCTTTCTAAGACAAACCCTGGGGTACATTAAAGGACCAGTATGAATGTATAGGTCTCATGATCAATCCCTAACATTTCCAACTAAAAGGACCCCTGCCTGAGACCCCAAGGAGCTTTTGTCAGTCCAAGTGGGTAATGCTGGGCTTGCAGGACTAATGGATCAGGGGTGTAGATAAAGAAGTGCAGGGGGGTGCATTTGCAATGCATAACAAGCTTTAGGGGGGCAGCAAGCTGAGCGTGACACTAGTGTGCCAACATTTTGAAAACCTTGGTATGTATGAATAATGCCATCATGTTATATATCACTGGAAGGATAATTTAATGTAGAATGCAACAAAACAAACCAGAGTGTAATCTCTTTATCACAGTGGTATTCAAACCTTTTATCCCGGGACCCACTTTTTAGAGTGGCACTCATGTCGGGACCCACCGGAAGTAATGTCATTAACCTGGAAGTGATGTTGTGGCAGGAAGTTACATAATCAAGCAGGAAGGGCTGTCATTGTAACATAATAAAATGACACTTCTGAAATGTAAACTGGCATTCTTGGACTGCAGCAATTGTACAACCATGAAACATCCCTGACAGAAAGCAAGATGAGGACAAAATATGATGCAAAAGCACTGAACTACAAACAACATTAAAAACAACAACAACCCTCAATTGAAAATTCAAACTGTTAACACTCACAAAAGGAATATAACAAGATTAAGGTCTGCAGTTTCCAAGTTGGCTGCGCCCAGCTTTCCGCAACCCACCTGACATCGGGTCGCAACCCACCAAGTGGGTCCCGACCCACAGTTTGAATAACACTGCTCTATCAAATGCTATAGCCAAAGAAACATGAAAACAAAATGATAGCTTTTACGTCACTTCCTGTTGTGATGTCACTTCCAGGTTAACATTTTGCCCACTGCACTGGGCTACATTTTCATTAGCTATGCCCCTGCAATGGCCAGACTCAGTAGAGGGCAACTTGTGGTGCTTGTAGCTGTGTGGTTCTCACCGCACTGCACCACTGCTGTCAAGTTGATACAAAAGGAGCTTTGGCAGCAGAGAGGCCCCAGAGCCAAGTGGGAGCCAGAGGTGGCTGATTTATGCGTGTGAATTTCACATGTTAACCAGTCAAATATTTGGCTCCAGGACCAAGAAAGACGCAGAGATGCTAATCATGGAAAAGAAAAAACTGAGAGCAGCCGATGCAGATTCCCCTCCTCACACAAAAAAATGCAATCCATCTTGGAAGCTTGGATCGGTCATCGGTGGCTCACTAGAAGAATCCCCCCAGAGCCTCCCAGGAGCGAAACATTACTTCAGCAATGTGGCAGAGTGATGTGAAAAGCCAGAAACTATCCAGCCATCTACGGGCTCCTGGCTCTCAATGGGTCCTGAGCCTGCTCTGGAAACATCTGGGATTCCCCATCCAATCAGGCAGTCCTTGGGGGAAGGGACCAGCAGCCCCAGTGGAGTTGGCTATTTTAAGTGCAGAGCTCGAAACGTTTCAGCTTTGCAGAAACTGTATTTCATCTGTCAAAGGTCTCATGATGATGACCACTGGGGAATGTTCTGTAATTCTTACCACCAGGGGTAGATGTTGGCACTTGGCCCTGCAATTTCGGCTTTAGGGCGCAATCCTAACCTGGAGTTAGGCTGGCGGAGTTTGGCCGGCACAAGGGATACCGTAAAGCATGTTTGGACCGCTCTTGGAATCAGAGGGGCCAGCACACAGATGTGCGCCATCCAGTGGTGTCATTCAAATGATTTAGGAACAGGAACTCACTTTTGATTGGCACTTGTCGGGAACCCGGAACCAGCCACGGAGCCCGTTAGGATCCGGAACGCCCGTTCTGGTCCGTTCCCCCTGAATGACATCACTGGCGCTATCCTCCCTGGCACAGGGTGCAATCCTATACTGCACCGGAATGGCGAGGCTGGCCAGCCTGTGGCATATCCTAGCGCAGTATAGGTGAGGCTGGAGCCTCCCCACTGCAAGGGCAGTCTCCCCCGTGTGTTCCTCAGATCTTTGCCTGCAGGCGCAGATCAAAGGAGACCGTGGGGCCATATTTTGACCCAATCCTGGGCTTGCCTCCTGGATGGGCTGGCCCGCCTGCTGGCCTGCTCACCATCTGCCCACACCCTGCGCAGAACTGCACTCCCCCTGCCCTGTTCCACAATGGCGCCTCCCTTGCGCCGGCTGGCTGCGACTGACGCAAAGGAGGTGCTCCATGGGCACAAAGGGACCGGCGCTGCCTGCAACATGGGGGTGCCGCTTGGTGCCGCCATATTGGTGCTAACGACGTTGCACCGATGCTATGACATAGCATCAGCGTGACGGGCAGTGAAGGACTGCGCTGCCCGAGAGTGGTCCAAATGTGTTTTACGGTGTCCCTTGTGCGAGCCAAACGTTACTGGCCTAACTGTGCCAGCCTGGCTCCAGTTTAGGATTGCACTCCTCACCTGAGAGAGAAAGCCCTGAGCCAGCTTCTGTACACTCATGCAAGCTTTGCACACAGAGAGCTTCCTTTGGCAAAAGAAAAGGTGGGGAAATGATTGGCTGCATAGGATGACTTGCAAAAAGGTTCAACAGGTACCAACGGAGCAAAGAGGCATCTTTTGATGAGATGCTCGTTTTATATTTAGCAGAGGGAGAGAAATATAACTAGCATATAACTGAGGATGAGAGACGACTAGCCTAAACTTAAGGGTTTGCTACATTATTGGGTATGTGGGGGTTAGTAGTCCTGAGCCTTTAAAAGCTGTGCATTAGGTAGCAATTTGACACATGTAGCTTTTCCAAGCATGGAAATATAGTGATGGGGAAACTGCTGATGGTCTTTTTGCCTTGTGGTGGTTAAAGGAACAGGATCCCTACCAGACAAAAAGCGGCAATTCTTCATAGTCGAGGGGCAACACAACTCTCCAGGTCTGTCTGTATGAACCCTATTTATTATCTTTCCCACCAATTCATTTTCACAGTCCACAGGAAGATGCATCACTCTCCACATTCTGATGCCACCCTTCAGTTGCACCAGTTACCATGGCACCAATGAAATCCCACAATACATGTGTAAATGCACACACTTAATAAGAAGACGCTACAGGAAAGGGAAAGCTAATTCACATTTGCCCATTATACTCATGCATTATTTTCAGGTTTATTTTGAAAGTTCTTTCTTTTTCTTTTTTTGCAGTAGAATCCCAGAGTTCTAAATCATCCAAGAAGGAAGCTTACTCATAATTAGGGCGGTGCAGACTAGTCCCATTCGGAGGAACATCGTTAGCCATGCTGAAAAATTCCTCCCCTTCTTGATTATTTTTCAACATTCCTTGTAAAAATGTTTGCCTATTCATTTACTAGCATCTTTCTCTCAACCACTTTGTTCACCTTCAATGATTTAGGGCATAATCCTAAAATGAGTTAGGCCAGCATAAACTAAGCCAGCAAAGTTTGGCCAGTACAAAGGACACCATAAAGTATATTTGGATCACTCTCGGAGTCAGAGAGGCCAGCACACAGATGTGAGCTATCCTCCCTGACTCCGAGAGTGGTCCAAACTCACTTTATGGTGGCCCCTGTGCTAAACTTTGCTAGCTTAGGTTATGCTGGCCTAACTCCAGTTTAGGATTGCGCTCTTAATCATGTAGCCAAATCTGATTGGCTAGGTAATGAGATGACATCATTCAATGGGTGATGTCTGCTTGCTGTACCTTTCAAATGACTCACAGCCCAGCTCAATTCTCCCTAAACCAGTGGCTCCCAAAATGTGGGTTGGGACCAACCCCCGGCCCTGCTTGTTATCTGAATGTGAACGAAGTGAAGCTAGTGGGCGGGGTTAGCGGTGACGTAAATATACCCAAAACAATGCTGATTCCAAGCATTTCAAATGGGTTTTTGCATGATGTTTCGGACTTAATAGTTTACTCCTGAAGTAAAAACTTACCAAAATAACAATGTGTGATCGTGTAGAAACATAATTGGTAACCTAATTATGATTCAATATGCAATTCCAAGGTTTAATTCCACAGAATTATATTACTGAACACACCGGACGAAATGCCGCTTGCTGTCTATTCAAACTCGGATTGCACTGCTTTGACAGACTTATTTTTTGAAATCTACACAAGCAGAAATAAAGTGTGAATGGGAAGGAAAGAAAAAAAAAGGGGAGGGTGGGCAAAAATTAGATAAATATGTAGGAAAATTACATTAAACGTTACCACACGGGCAGGGAGATTTTTATTCGTGACGCCGCGGCGGCAATCCTCCTTCGCGGCAATGATCTGAGATATACCCATGGCTTCAAGTCTGTGACGTCATGGCTCATCCAGTGTATCTAACATTCTTGGTTGGGACCCACCAGTGGGTCACAAGCCAATTTTGGATGGGTTGCGAAGCACCGAGAGCAGCCATATTGAAAATATAGGAAACACTGGAAAGGGAAAGAGCTGCGTGGTTATTTTAAATAGGCCAACTTATTACTGCATTCTCAGGAAAGCAGCAGGCTCTGGTGTCACTTCTGGCCATGATGTCACTTCCGGTGGATCACAGACAGATTGTCATTCTAAAAAGTGGGTCCCGGTGCTAAAAAATTTGAGAACCACTGACCTAAGCAGCTTCATGGCGATGCAGTCACAATGGCATGGTCTCTGCTGCATCCTGCAGGGGAGTTTGAGCTGCTGGAGTTCTTCTCGGGATAATCCTCACCAGTCGCTCTGGGTCAACTCAGACTTACTCCTGTGATATTGATGGTGCGAGCCTGTGTTGATCCAGGCAGGAGGATCAGGCCCCGGAAGGGGGAACATACACCCTCTGCCACTCCTTTCTATCTTCTGCCCTGGGCTTACCTGCTCTGGGGGGTCCTTCCAGGGCGTACTGGCAGTGTGCGTTGGGGTGCAGTGCTTTACGGCTGCTTTTCGGCAGCTGGTGCTGGCAGAATGCTTGTTTCTCTGGTGCAGCAATCCGAAAGGATCAGGCTGCCTATTATATAAAATGCAAGACGTGATGTCATCCTTGTGCCTTTTCCCCCACCCGCACAAGTCAAGGAAGTGGAGCAGAGCATGTTGTAATATGGTGAGCCGATATCACGTTTTATATGTCATGTACTGTGCATATAGTCATATTGCAACACTAGGGGTGGGTTTTTTTTGGGTTGAAAGACGCTTTGGCAGTTAAACACCACCTTTTGATAGTTAAAATATCTGAATAAAAACCACAAAACACCGCATTTGGTGTTTATTTTCCAGAAATTGAAAGAAATTATTTTACCAATTAGGAATAATACTATATCACCTACTTAGTGCACTTTAAAAGCATTTAAAATTAATAAAAATGAAAACTTGGAATGAGAATCTAGAATAAAATGTAGAATAAAAAGCATATAACGCCTCAATTTGATATTTCAATCGAGAAATGTTGGGATGCATATCACCAAAAAACCCACATCCATGTGCAGCACATAATTTGCACGATTAAAATGTTAGAGGGAAGTGAAAAAGAGGAGGAGGAGTTGCTTTTACTGGGGGCCAAACTTTGGTTTTAACTTCTCATTCTGGTCTTCCTGTACCACTGAAAGCTGCGACAACAAAGTCCTCATGGCGGCTCCAAGAAACTTAATGGGATGATCTTAGATTAAGGGCACAATCCTAACCTGGAGTTAGGCCAGCACAGTTAGGCCAGCAAAGTTTGGCCGGCACAAGGGACACGGTAAAGTATGTTTGGACCACTTTCAGAGAGGTCATCACACAGATGTGCGCCATCCTCCCTGACTCCGAGCGTGGTCTAAATGCACATTTTTGTGGCTCTTGTGCCAGTCAAACTTTGTTGGCCTAACTGGGCTGGCCTTGTTGCTGTTCAGTCGCTAAGTCATGTCCGACTCTTCGCGACCCCATGGACCACAGCACGCTAGGCCTCCCTGTCCTCCACTAGCTTCTGGAGTTCACCCAATTTAATTGTTCATTGCATCGGTGACACTATCTAGCCATCTCATCCTCTGCCGTCCCCTTCTCCTTTTGCCTTCCATCTTTCCCAGCATGAGGGTCTTTTCTAAAGAGTCCTCTCTTCTCATGAGGTGGCCAAAGTATTGGAGCTTCAGCTTCAGGATTTATCCTTCCAGGGAGCAATCAGGCTTGACTTCCTGTAGGATGGACCAATTGGACCTCTTTGCAGTCCAGGGGACTCTCAAGAATCTTCTCCAGCACCATAATTCGAAAGCATCTATTCTTTGGCGCTCTGCCTTTCTTATGGTCCAGCTCTCACAGCCATACATTGTGTTTATATTTCGGCGGGGGCTGAAGACCTTTTTATTCCAAAAAGCTTTTAATTGTTGACAGGCTGGCTGGTTATTATAACCCACGGGGCTTGTTGTTTTTATATTGTTTTTAAATTTGTTTTTAATTGTGTTCTTAATTTTTGATTGTATTGTTTAATTCTGTTTTAATTGTTTTTAATTGTGAATTGTTATATTGTTTTTATATCTATATTGTAATGCCGCCTTGGGTGCCTTCGGGCACAATAAGGCGGGGTACAAATCTAATAATAAATAATAAATAAATAAATACATTGCTACTGGGAAAACCATCGCTTTGACTCTGCGAACCTTAGTTGGCAGGGTGATGTCTCGGCTTTTTATCAAGTTGTCTAGGTTCACCATAGCTTTCTTCCCAAGGAATTGATTGAGCCCTTAATGACAATGCACTCCAGGGAAATGTAACCACAATGAGTACTCCAAATCACAGTTGATTTTACAGTGATCAACCACCAATAGCCATGAAAATTCATATCCTTGGGTATCCAGTTGCCGGAGGGTGACTAGGTCCTATAGCAATGGTTGCCAAGAGCACCATGTCCAAGAATAGTTCAGGGCAATAGAAGGTTCCAGGCCTCATTTCTGTGAACTCCCCTGGGACTAACAGGACGAAGCCAACAGTAATAACATTTGCTGGCGTACACTACAGTGGGAAGAGAGCCACCTATTTTCACTGTCCAAATGAAACAAACTAAACACAAGGAGTGAGGGGCCATTCTCAAAATATATTCAGGCAGTTCCTCTGGGATAGGCCTATCCACAACAACTCTGAGATGAAGCTTCTTTCTTTGTTGAGACCCTTGAACTCAGGTGCGAAGCTTAGAAGCTGCTCTGGAGAGGCACTTGTGGACTACTGGTTTGGTCTCTTCCTAGGGTTGCCAGCCCTGGCTCAGAGTTTTTAAGAATAAGCATTTATCTCCTGGTGTCTACCAAAAGCAGTCCTGAATTCCTGAACAGGGTCTCCAGGAATTTCCAACATTATGCCATGCTGGGGTAAAGGGCATGAATGTGCCCTTGCCCCGGGGAGGCTCCCCAGTGTGCCTAAGATGCGCTGCATATGGCACAGGCCCACTGGCCTTGCCATTCCAGCGCAACTTAGGATTGCCCTCAGACATATCATGTAGCGGGTACGCGGGGGTACACGAGTACCCGTTCCTAGGATTAGGGCTGGCCCTGCCCATTTGCCCGCCCGCTCGTCAACTCTGTCGACGCTCCGCTCCTCCCCCTGCAACGTTTGAATTGCTTGCACATTTGAGTTGCCTGTATGTTCTCAGAGCCAGGCAGGCAGGCAGGCAGCGGAGCGAGGGAGACCGACGGCAGCAGCAGCGTGAGCAGGTAGGCTGCCTGGGGCTCCCTCCCGAGGAGGTGCGGCGGTTCCTGGGGGGGGAATCGGCAGCCTGTGCGGCGGCCCTGGAGAAGGCCTGGGAGTCCCGGGCCTTCTCCCGGGCCGCTGCGCGGCCTACCGAGGAGGCGTGCCAGTTCCTGGGGGCGGTTCCTGGGTTCCGGCTATGACCTCACTTCCAGTGGGCGGGCCTCGACACAAGTGCCAATCAAAAGTGAGTACCTGTTGCTAAATCATTTAGATGTCATTACTGATTGCCCTCCCTGTCACGTTTGACAGACAGTTCCTTGGATGAGGATATGGTAGGGGCCAGGGTAGGGGTAGGGGCCCTGGATAGATGTGGAATCGAAATGCAGGCTTCTCTTTAAGGTTTCCAAGGCCCTTCCAAGCAAGGTGAGAAGGTGAGGGACAGATCTCTGTGCTCTAAGCGCGGCAGCCTTGCTTCGTCCTCTGCACGGACTTTTTAAACAGGACAAGAAATGTGGCACATGCTGGAATAGCTCCCAGCGCACTTTGCATTTCCCGCTGTGCTTAAAGAGCCTGCATGGAAGAAGGTGGAAAGTAAGGAGTATGTGAGAGTTTTTTTGGGGGGGGGATTGAAAGTGGCAGTGCAGAGGGTGGCATTCTTGGGCTGCTTCAGGCTGAAGATGGACAAAGCAAGCAAGTCTTTACACCAAGATGGTGGTACTCAAGAAGGAACCAGGCAGGCAGGCAGGCCACATGTGTCGGGGGGAAGCAGGTCCTGTTCGTTTGCATTTATCATTGGATCTCTGAGACCCGAACTGTGAATAGGAGAGAGAGGTCCAAAAGGCTGCTTCCTTTTTGGCCACCGTGCAGCCCTTCTCTCTCTCTCTCTCTCTCTCTCTCTCTCTCTCTCTC
>JAJKFI010000036.1:5000976-5017850 GCA_029204185.1 Lerista edwardsae | reverse complement strand
TCTCTCTCTCTCTCTCTCTCTCTCTCTCTCTCTCTCTCTCTCTCTCTCTCTCTCTCAGTAAAGAGTAAACTATATATTTATCCATCATTGTCTTTCTTTTTTTCTTGACAATGACATAATTTTTTTTTTTAAAATAACAAAAGTAGTTTTGTGATCTCTGGCTGACCCACATCTCTCTCTCTGGAATTGTGAAACCATTTCCTGATAAGAAGAGCCCCATTGGATCAGGCCAAGGCCCTTCAGCTTCCTGTATCTCACAGTGGCCCACCAGATGCCTCGGGGCACACAAGACTACAAGATGCCTGCATCCTGTGGCCACTCCTTTGCACCTGGCATTCTGAGGTAAATTTCTGAGGTAAAATTCTGAGGTAAATAAAACAGAATTTGCTATCCTGACTATGGGGAGGGAGCTATAATAACTTGCAACCCAACCTAGACCTTAAGAACAGAAGAAGAGCCCCACTGGATCAGGCCAAGGTCCTTCAGCTTCCTGTATCTCACAGTGGCCCACTAGATGCCTCAGGGAGCACACAAGACAACAAGATGCCTACTTCCTGATGTGTCTGATACATAAACCACTTTATGACCTTTTCACTGGGAAAACAAAAACAGTAAATATTCTAAATAAGTGAATAAAATTAAAAGATAGGGATAGTGTTAGCAAATACGTAGAAAGGCAAGGCCAGCCCCTACAGGTGCCTAACTGAGGTGGTCGCCTCAGGCAGCAGGTTTTCAGGGTGTGCCTAACTCTATCCACAAACTTGCCATAAACTGCAGGGCTCCCCAATCCTCCTAAACTAGTGATGGAGAACCTATGACACGCGTGTCAAAGGTGATACACCACAACGTTTGGGGTGACACACCAATACTCACCTACACCTGACAAACACTGTACTCATTTTTCATTTTTGCAATTATTTGATGTTTCTTTACAGAATTCATAGCACCACACATGATTGGACTGTATTTTTGTTTAAATAAATGAACATAAGGAACTGCTTCTCTTTTGTTTGGGAGGGGACTGACAAACAATGGTGTGGCTGATGGACACACCAGCAGAGTCAAGTTAGGCATTTTCCAAAGTTTTGACACACCGAGCCCAAAAGGTTTGCCATCACTGTCCTAACCAGTAAAAAAAAAAAAACTGTCAAAAACAATTGAAAACTGATGGAAACAGGAAGTGGTTTTCGATTGTCTTTTTTTTTCCTGCTTAGGAGGCTTGGGGAGCCCTGAAGGGGCCTCTTTCGATCTCCCCACAGCCACTGGAGGCCAGAACTCCCTGAGGTAAGTAGAAAACCCTCCTTTCCCGCCCCCGGGGCGGCAGCACAATCCTGGGGATCACATCGCTGCCAAAGCTCTCCCCCCCCCTCACACGTCCAGGGCTCCCCACTCCCTTGTAGGCATTTGGGAAGCACTGCCTTCATGGTGGCTGTATGGACTTCCATATTCAGAGAACAGCGTATGCTGGAGGCCACAGGAAGGGAGACCTGTTGTCCTCAGACCCTGCTTGTGAGCGTCCCCAAGTCAGCTGCGCGGCCACTGCAGGAAACAGGACTAGGTGAAATTTTGGTATGATCCAGCTGGGCTCCTTTTAGGTGCAGATTGTCATGCGGAGAGGGATGATCGATGCACTCCTGGCAAAGGCTTCAGTCACTTTTGCATCTGGTCACTTTCACCAGCAAGCAAATGAACCGTACACACGTGTGTGTGTGTGTGTGTGTGTGTGTGTGTGTGTGTGTGTGTGTGTGATGCAGGCATGTCCCATGTGACCTTGCTCAATCCATTTGAACGTCGCCAGGCATCCACTCTACACTCTTAACTGTTATGCAATATACATAAAGAACCAGCTCCCTTTCTCTCGACTTACACCAGCTGAGCTCACGGAAATTCTGAATTCTCTTTTTCCCCAAGGCTGACCTGCCACTGCACTGGTGAAGCGTCTGTGCGGTTTTAAGTGTTATTCCTTCTTCTCTAAACAGGGTGGAAAAAAAACAGCCTCCTGTGAGTCCTGCCGCCTCTCCTCTCAAAAACACCCCCTCCCTTCCACCTCCCGTTTTTGCTCACAGCTGTATATTCAAGTTCGTGATAAGAGGGAGCTGCATTGCTGACTTACCCATCGTGTTGCTCGCTCTTCTCCAGGGATGCTGCTGCCAGCTGGATCACAGCGAGTGGCTTAGCTGAGAAACGGGACCCTCCTTCGAACCTCCGTCTGTGACCATCTCCTGCAGTGCTGGCTTAGAACTGCCGAGCATGAAAAGCAGCCGAGCAGGCGCGCCAATGGATGAGGATGCTCTTTTCCCTTCTCCCAGCCGCCCCCCCCACCCCTGGCTCGCTGATGGATGAGATCAGCACATATTAGGATAAAAAAAATGCTCGCTTAATATATGCACGATGCTCAATGACCCCAGTGGCACCCACCTTGAACACCCAGTTCTGCAACTCGGTATCTCTGCGGCCTTAATTGAACTAGTTTAAAAGCCAAACCACGTCAACAAAGCATCCAAGAACAAAAACGCCCAATTGACACATTGTACGCATCTCTTTGGGGTCCTATGACTCCACAACAGGGCATGAAACTAATGGTAAATTTGGCTGAAATCGAACTCTGTTAAAAAAATGAACATTGGAACCTAAGAAGAGCCCTGCTGGATCAGGCAAAGGACCCATCTAGTCCAGCTTCCTGTATCTCACAGTGGCCCACCAGGTGCCCCAGGGAGCACACGAGACAACAAGATGCCTGCATCCTGTTGACACTCCCTTGCACCTGGCATTAAATATGAGGTAAATAAAACAGAATATGCTATCCTGTCTGAGGAGAGGGAGATGTAATAACTTGCAACCCAACCTGGGCTTTCGGAACCTAAGAAGAGCCCTGCTGGATCAGGTCAAGAGCCCATCTAGTCCAGCTTCCTGTATCTCATAGTGGCCCACCAGATGCCTCAGGGAGCACACAAGACAACAAGATGCCTGCATCCTATTATCATTCCCTTGTTTCTGGCATTCTGAGATAAATTTCTGAGGGAAATAAGAGGTAAATAACAGAGAATTTGCTATCCTGCCTGTGGGGAGGGAGCTATAATAACTTGCAACCTAACCTGGGCCTTAAGAACATAAGAAGAGTTCCACTGGATCAGGCCAAAGGCCCATCTAGTCCAGCTTCCTGTATCTCACAGTGGCCTACCAGGTGCCTCAGGGAGCAAACAAGACAAGAAAATGTCTGCATCCTATTGCTACTCCCTTGCATCTGGAATTCTGAAGTAGCCTACTATTAACGTAAGGAGGTTGCAGAACCCATCATGGCCTATAGCCCATGATGGACTTTTCCTCCAGAAATCTGTCCAGTCCCCCTTTAAAGGCATCTTGGCCAGATGCCATCACCACCTCCTGTGGCAAGAAGTTCCACAGCTTAATTTCCCGCTGGGTAAAAAAGTATTTCCTTTTATCTGTTCTCACTCTCCCAACACTGAAAGTTTTGATCAGCTGTAGTTATTTGCCCCAAGCACCTGGAATTTAGACGTCTACTACATCTACACAGAAACTACTCTGTAGCAGGGTTGTAGCTAAAGAAGTGCAGGGGGGTGCAATTGCACCGGGCAACAAGCTTTAGGGGGGCAACAAGCTGAGCTTGACACCAGTGGCCAAAGGTGTGTAAAACTTGGTATGTATGAATAATACCACAATGATATGTATCATTGGAAAGGTAATTTAAAACCCGTTCTCTCCCATCAGCACATTAGCGCACCACTTTTTTTTTTTGCATTTTGAAACATGTACAGGGCTCCCCCCTCAGGTAAATATGTGTTTGGAACCATGTCAAGGTGTTCCCATATACCTGAACTGAAATTGGCACACTTGCCTGCTGATGGGACTGAAAGCGTAATTTTTGCTTTGCACCATGGTGCACTATCCATGGTCCTGTGTATCAATTTCTACGGAAATGTTGAAAAAAGCTACCTTTACCCCTGAAAATCTTTAAAAAACACATTGTTCACTGAGCACACAGCTTGGTTACTTCAGGAATTTGCAGAAGGGGGCCCTAGAGTGCAAATCCTGAAGTAAGAAGTTCATTCTTGCAAAACTGAAGTTTGGGCATAGCTTTGGCTACTGCTAGGCTAAATTAGGTGTTTTGCAGGCTTCTTCTACTTGTTTTGCACCCCCTCTAATGAGCTGGAGACAGAATTCTTCTGGACTTTCCTTGACCTTTCTCTGCTTTATAAACATCTTGAAAAAACCCTATTTTTTCATAGAGCTGGCTTCTGCAGTTTGCAGCTTCCAATATACTAAGCTGAACCTGAGTTCACCTTTTGGGTTCTCTCCCACTCCAGCCCTAGAACAAGCTGTGAACAGTTTGAAGAAAAAAAAGTATCTTCCTCATTTATTTGTCTTCTCAATGAGAAGCACCTAGCTGTTCTGCTCCCACAGTACAGAGGCAAGAAATAACCTTTCATAAACCCTTTAGTTGCTGGAAGGATGATTCCTATGTGAAACAAAGCAAAGCCATCAATCCCATCTCTCACCCCACTATGAGATGGAAACATGACTCTTCAGTAGCTATTGGACTTTGTCCAGGTGCTGATTTGGAGGAATATTATTTGAATCTTACACTGTGTTCTTGCACCATTGACAAGACTGATTGTCAGTAAGAGTGGTCACCTGATTTTTTAAATGGCTTGCGAATTCTCAGTGAGTGAATAGGAGAGCTTTATCTAGATTTTTTTTTGTCCCTAAAGATGCTATCCATGGTAATTGTCCTAAATAGCTTTGGGAAAGGTAAACAATAGGAGATCATTATGCAGATTTCTGCCCATGGTAATTGTCCTCAACTAGCTAATCTCATCACCTAGCTGAATGCCTGTCTTCAAAATCAACCATCAGGGCCACTCATTAAACACACCAACTCTAGAAATTAGTAAGAGATTCTCACCTACAGCTGCAAGTGTGATAATGAAATGTGAATATCTACCTAAACAAATGCACTTGCGGAAAAAAGAAGGAATATTCTTTATTTCTTTATTTGACATTTAACATTTTGTTTTCCATTTCTCCAAGGACTTCAGGATTGTGTAGACAATCTTTCCCTCAGCAACCCTGTGAGGTTGGTGAGGCAGGTCATTATTGATCTGAAGTTCATACAGCCTTATGATATTTGATCTTGGAGTTGCCTTCTAATGTTTTCTGTCAGCTCTCTAATGTTTTGTGGAGGAGAGTATAAAAAATATAATTTATTCATAGTCTCTGAACTTACCTGCAACCTGCAAAAACTAAAGGAAAGACATATCAGAACATTAGAAATAACACAGGACAAAGGTTAGGAGATATGTGTTTCCTCTATGTTTTCACCTAACTTGTCCCCAAAGTAAAAAGATAGCCTACAAAGAAACACAGTTTGAATGGAAGTAGATGTGTGAAGTCCCATCGGCGTGTTTGCCTGCCAATTATTTAAAAAATTATTACAGGTGCCAATTGTACCTGAAAGCTTTAAAGTTGACTCAGTGAGAAAGGTTAGCCCCTGCCCTAACACAGGAAGCCAAAACGGCAACTTTCATTTCAGATTTGGGGGCCCCCAATCAGATTCAGAAACAGCCCCCCATAAAACAAAAAAAACCCAACTTCTGCCCCTGTTTCTTAAATGATGACATGGGTGGACAGTCAAAACAACTGCACCTCTAAAAAGGTCTATCCTTACACCAGTGGCGGGATTCAAATAAATTAACAACTGGTTCTATGTCCTTCAGGGCGGCCTTCAGGGACATCTGCTGCCTTTCTTCCCTCTCCCAACCTAAAATTAGCAACTGGTTCTGCAGAACTGGTGAGAACTGGCTGAATTTCACCACTGCCTTACACTGTTTACAGTGCAAGTTTCAGGTCATTTGGTGGAGCCACTTTTTGAAAATCTCTAAATCATAAATTGGCGGTCAGATGTGCCGATGGGAGGGAACTGCAATGAAACAAACCAGAGTGAAATATGCACACCACACTGAGCTCCTTGGAAGAAGGGTTGTATGAAAATATGAATGACTGAACAAATGAACAAACGAATAATGCTGTCATGTTAAAATTATTAAAAATTTGTTAAAAATTTATGGAACCCAAGGGTCAAATGACCTAACTAGGCCACTGTTGGTGTGTGTGTGTGTGTGTGTGTGTGTGTGTGTGTGTGTGTGACTGCAGGCTTGGGGGCAGCAGGAGGGGGCACACTACTGGAGGGAGGATGTGGGTACCCCCCATTTTTTACCATTTTACAAGCCCAGGCATGCTGTCACCTCTGAAGGTTACATCACTTCCTGTTGTGATGTCACTTCTGGAGCATCATTTTGCCCTTGGCACTGGGCCACACTTTCATTAGCTATGCCCCTGCTCTGTAGGATCAACTTAGAAGGCCATCTAATACAGCATTTAGTTTCCGATTGTGGCCAGCTCAATGCTGGTCAGGAAGCTGACCAACAGGACATGCGGTTAACAACCCCTCCGCTGCCCCTGATACTTAGAGATCCACCAATAGGTTGACTACCCTCTATAGAGCCTTCTGCTAAACATGCGTTTCCAATTGCCTGCAGAGCCTTTGTGATTGCCATGTCACACCAGCTTAATTTTCACTCTCCTTGAAAGACCTGAAATCCTTGGAGTCAGGTCAGTCAGGAGTTTGGCGGTTGGGCAGCTGCAAAACTAGATTGCTTTGGAAAACAATGAGGACTAATACCCTATCAAGCAGAACATGAGCAAAATACTCCTGGGGCATGTTAAAACATGATCGGACAGCAATTTCTGCAGCCTGGTGAAGGTGGTGGGGTTAGAAGGAAGAAGGAAAAAGGAAGACTGTTTTGTGAAGACACTGAGGAACACAATGGAACTCTCTTTGCAATGTGTTAGCACCCTGGCTTTAATGGAACATAAGAAGAGCCTCACTGGATCAGGTTAAAGACCCATCTAGTCCAGCTTCCTAACTCTCACAGTGGCCCACCAGATGCTTCAGGGAGCACAAGAGACAACGTGATGCCTGCTTCCTGTTGACACTCCCTTGCACTTGGTATTGAACTAGTTTACTTGTGAAGTATGGAGATTGCACTACCCATCACAGCCTTTAGCCTGCAATAGACTTTTCCTCCAGAAATCTGTCCAGTCTGCCCTTTTAAAGGCATCTAGGCAGATGCCATCATCATCTCCTCTGGCAAGGAGTTCCACAGTCTAATCACCTGCTGGGTTAAAAAGTATTTCCATTTATCTGTTCTCACTCTCCCAACACTCACATTTAGTGGATGTTCCCTGGTTCTGGTATTTAATTGTGAGAGAGGAAAAAGAACCTCACTCTATCCACTCTATCCACCCAATCCATAATTTTGTACGTCTCAATCATGTCCCCCTTCAGGCTCCTTTTGTCTAGACTGAAGAGTCCCAAACACTGCAGTCTTTCCTCAGAAGGGAGTTGCCCCAACCCAGCAATCATTTTTTGTCATTCTCTTCTGCTCTCTTCTCTTCTGGAAGAGAGTTCAGATGCACAATTTATATCCCCTTTTGTAATAATGGCTGCCTTTACTGGCCTGGACAAGAACAAGGATTGAAAGGCTGTGGTCTGCTCACTGAAAGAGCCTATCTTTATTACCTACTAGGATTTCGGTCAACCTCCTTTGCCTGGTTGACAGAGAAGTACCTTCTGCACCAGGTTCCTGTAACTGACTTTTCAAGGAACACCAGTTTGGAGAAACATCCACTCCAGGCCTTTCATCCAGGGTCCCACCTGATTCTGCCATAGTGGTGACACCGACCCTCCTCATCGGTTTAAATGACACCCCTGAAGTTATAGAATCATAGAGTTGAAAGGTACCTACAAGCAGCGATGAGATTCACAGATTGACAAGGGGAATGCTGGGCGGGACTAATGCGGGGCTTTCGCGTGATTGGCTGCCTGTTCGCAGCATTCCGCAGCTGTCCTGGCCTCGGGGGGGGGGGCTGCCCCCGGTTAGCGCGCCCCACCGCTGCTTGCCCAGGCACCCGGCGTGACCCTCACCTGTCCCCCGCAGCGAGTGGGAGCCCCCCCGATGCCAGAACGGCTGCGTAACGCTGCGGATGGGCTGCCACTCAAGCGGAAGTCCCGCCTACATCCCGCCCAGCGTTCCCCTTGTCAATTTGTTAATCCCATCGCTGCCTACAAGGTTATCCAGTCCAACCCCCTGCCTGTAGCAGGAAGTCAAAGCAGAAATGTAGCAAGTCAAAGTAGAAATGGAAAATACATTTGCAACGGATGTGCCACGAAACGTCTGCAGGTGTGACACAGGTGTTTGGAGCACAGCTGTTAAAAATTGGTGGCAAACTCTTCTGGGTTCTGTGGCTCTGTTTTTAGAACATCTGTTCATAGTAATGCCTTGTTGGTCCAGGAAGATGGCCCTAGAAACAGAGCTGCAGAAGCCAGAAGAAGCCAGAAGCTGGAAGTGATGTCACAAGAGATGAAGACATTAGAGGAGACCATAGAGATCAGTGTGCTGTGAGAAGAAAAACGTTGAAAATGGCTGCTCTGTTCTTAAACAGGAATAGCTGGAGGGCTTGGAAGGGGGCTACTCCCTTTGTCTGGGGGTTGCCAATACTGGTTGAGTAATAGTTGAGGCCAACATTTCAGGTTGCTTCTGTTCAAAAAGGAATTTCACAAAGTCTTGAGTTGATGGGAAGTGAAGATTTATTTGAAGGAATATGAAGCAATCTGCAGAGTGCTGGTAGACTTCTGACAGCATGTCGTGCAAGGCAGGCAAAATCAGAATCTACCAGCACTCTGCGGATTGCTTCATATTCCTTCAAATAAATCTTCACTCAACTCAAGACTTTGTGAATTTCCTTTTTGAACAAGTTGGCGCCCAGCGCAGAGCTTAAAAAACAACTATCTGGACCAACTGAAGAGCAAAGCTACTGAAGGAACGGCATGCCTCATAGATTTCAATGATTCCTGATGAACTTTGATCTTCAGATCCAGTGCTTGTTGAAGAGAACCCCAGAGAAGAATATAGCGGTTGGTATGAAGTGAAGAAAGGGAAAAAGTTGTGTAAAGTGAAGAAGGTGAGCGAAGTTCCACTGCTTGTTCAGAAATCCCCCATAAATCCACTGAGAAGATTCCATATACATGGACCAAGGTAAGAAAAGCGTGACTAAGACCCGCGAAGTATTCCTTGGCAGTGGTGAAATGGTTGAAGCAATCTGCAGTGGTGGGATTGAGGGGGAACGCGGTGGAACTCAGTTCCACTAGTTAAAATTAGGGCTGACTCCACCCACTTCACTCTCCCTCCTCCCACTCCCAATTCCTCTGCAAAGAGCTTTTCTTCTTGGTTGGCCGGCACTCAGAAGGTTAAAGGGAGCGACTCCGGATTCCTAGGGGGGCGAAGGCAGTGATGTCATTCAGGGGGAACAGACCAGAACGGGCGTTCCGGATCTTAACGGGCTCCGTGGCTGCTTCCGGGTTCCCGACAAGTGCCAATCAAAAGTGAGTTCCTGTTCCTAAATCATTTAGATCCCACTACTGGACTGGGTCAGCTGCTGGTGAATATGTGGAGACTTGCATGAATGAGACACACTGAAGGAGAGCAGGCCCTCTTAGTGAGGTGTGAAACGAGACTGGTGTCCTATGTTCGGCATTTCTGGATTTCTGCGAGGGGACCAGTCAGAATACAGATGAAGAGAATGTGAATGAGGTCTCTGTGGAAAAGAAATTGGAAGGGACTGGGACAACAGGACGTACCAGAAGTAGCCTATCTACACACCATGGGTGTGTGTGTGTGTGGATCAAATACAGAAAAGTGCATTAAGGGAAGGAAGAGCCCCAAGCTTAAGATCGGGCCAGACAGTCCTTTGGGGATTCTCAAAGCCCCCTATGAAGAGATAGTGGGGAAATTAGGACTCACCAAAGAAAATATGGTAAATTTATGTTGCTTTGTATGGTGGGAAGATGAAAATATTGAATGGGATAGGGAAGGTACAAATGATTATTTTAAGTGCCAAGCCCTCTATGAATATGTCAAAAATAGAAAGTGCACATCATTGGACGATGAAATAAGCTATGCTTTGATATGGAATTCTGACAAATGGTCTAAGCCAGGTCAGGAAAAGGCTAATGAAATTAAGTGAAATTAAAGCCTCCATCTTTGTGGTGAGGGGCAAAGAAGAAGAGGAGGAGATACTGGAGGAACTCAAGACTTTCTGAAATTCCTTTTGGAACACTTCGGTTAAATGACCCCAGCTTTTCTCCTGGTATGCCATACTCTCCCCCAGTTTGGTTTTTCTTGAGAAGTCTTGAAAAGAGTCATCCTTCTGGAAACGTTACCCACAGAAGCCAGCAGCAGGGGCGGTCTTAAGCCAATGTGACGAACGTTGTCACATTGGGCCCCCCGATTTGGGGGCCCCCACATCAGCACAGCAAGCATATCACCTGTTGCTGTAGCTGGGATCACTATGGGTTGTAATTCAGTGGGGCAAGCAGAGCAGCTTTGCCTTAGGCCCTCCCACCTGACCCTGCCTCCCAAGGGCCCAAAATGGACTTCCTAGAAGTAGTTGGCAGTGATGTCATCATGTCACCACCAACTATTTCCAGGCGCCATCCTTTGTGCACGGCACCACAAATGCTCTTCTTGGTGATTGGGGGCCCCTGCAGGGATATTCAGGGGCCCCAAGGGAATGCCCCACATTGGGCCCCAATGCTGCTAGAGCCAGCCCTGGCCAGTCGAGAGCCATTGCCTTTGACATTCGTTCCTGGCATTTCATAGCAGACTGTGTGCAGATCGCACTGGTTCTCGAACCACCAAAAGGCACACAAATGCAGCTTGCTAATTATTGCTGGTGTGGTGAGGTTGGCAACTGTATCCATGGCAGCATCAAAGGAGGAACATTTCTCAGCAGATTATGGGATTAAATGCAGGCTCCCCTAAAGGAACTAATCTTGTTTTTTTTTTTGTTTTCTGGCAGTGCAGCAATGATTTGTATTGGACTGCAACAGCACCCCCACAAGAACTGTGGAGGAAAAGGTGAGCAGGGTAAAGGGAGGTCAAGGGCACTTAGGAAACAACAGCTGGCATATCTACAAGTCCAGCTCACAGCCTTTCACAATCTCACGTTCAAAGGAACAGGCTCAACTGGAGGAGAACATGTGGAAGTGGCTAGAAAATTGGGGATATTTATAGAAGCCACCCTGTTACTCAGTCCCACATATTGATAAGACCCCTCTTGTCCAACTGCCATATATTCCTACCTGCCTAAGGCTGAACATGTGCTGCAGTTTTGTGCAGTTGGGGAGAAATAGTGGCATTCCTATGGGGGGGAATGCTAAGTTTCGCAGGAGCCTGAGCTCCTGTGTAACACGGTCCCTCTCCCTCCCTTTCAGAGCCATTTCCGATGCGGAGAGCGAGCTCGGAGGCCTTACTCTCCAAGCTACAAATGGCTCTGGAGGTGAGGGGGAGGGACCACATTATCTAGGAGCTCAGGCTCCTGCACAACGTAGCATTTTGCCTCCCCTGAGGAACGCCACTGGGAGAAAAGTGTGGCATGTGTGAGAAGACACAGAAGACATGGCTTTGGTTGCCCTCCTGAGCACACTTACCATGGAGTTAGTATCGCTAGATTCAGTGGGCCTGAGTAGACATGCATAGGATTGCACCATTGAGGTGCATTGAGGTTATTTGAGGCAAAAGGCCAGACCAACCCAAGACGAAATGGCACCCTAGGTAAGAGGCATCTTCCAATTCCTCCACTTGTTCATAGAATCATAAAGTTGCAAAGGACCTCCAAGGTCTGCTAGTCCAACCCCCTGCCTGTAGCAGGAAATCCTAGAGCATCTCCAGCAGGTGCTTGTCGAGCCTCTGCTTGAAGGTCTCCAGTGAGGGAGAATCCACCACCTCCCTTGGCAGACTATTCCACTGTCAAACCGCCCTTATCATCAAGCAATTCTTCCTGATGTCCAGCCGGAATCTCCTCTCTTGCAGTTTGCACCCATTGGACCTGGTTCTACTGTCAGAGGCAGGTGAGGACAAATTTGTCCCTTCTTCCTTATGGCTGCCCTTCAGCTATTTGAAGAGTGCCATCATATCCCCTCTCAGCCTTCTCTTCTCCAAGCTAAACATACCAAGTTCCCCCAGCCTTTCCTCACAGGACTTGTTTTCCAGCCTCCTGATCATCTTCGTTGCTCTTCTCTGAATCTGCTCCAGTTTGGCTGCATCCTTCTTGAACTGAAATCAGCTCATGAACTCATTGTTTTGTCATCTTTGCTGCCCCTTCAATGACTGATATACAATCTGCCCACAGCGTCTATTTCTATCATAGAAAAGGATAGATCTGCACACTAGGATCCAATAATTTTTGTTTCTTGATGCGATGGTCAAACAAATATGAGTGGATATGTTTCCTCTAATTATAGAAGCATTTCCATTTGAGTAACTGGCATGCCCAGTGATGCTCCCTCCTGGCACAAGCCTGCAGCCCGACTGGCATCTCACTGCAGCTTCCAGGCACTAAATCCAGTCCTGCTAGCGGCAACCCGGCAAACCCCCAAGAAGATGTAACTGTGTTCAAGAGACCATAGAGTCTTGGGTGCAGAAGAAAATACTACCACTTTTCCATGAAGCCAAATCCCAAATGGTTTGCAATACAAACAAACGATACAATTAAACAAAACAAAAATGGAACAGGCTGAAATAAAAGCCAACAAAAACTGGCTGTTCTCAACATGCCATCACACTCAAGAAACCAACCCTAAGTTGGGGCTCTGCAGAGCAGGGATTGCTCCTGGTTTGAGGGGCACTGGCTGGTGCAGGCTCAGTGGTGTCATTCAAATGATTAAGGAACAGGAACTCACTTTTGATTGGCACTTGTTGGGAACCCGGAACCAGCCACGGAGCCCGTTCTGGTCCGTTCCCCCTGAATGACATCACTGCCTTTGCCCCCCTAGGAATCCGGAGTCGCTCCCTTTAACCCTCTGAGTGCCGGCCAACCAAGAAGAAAAGCTCTTTGCAGAGGAATTGGGAGGGGGGAGGAGGGAGAGTGAAGTGGGCGGAGTCAGCCCTAATTTTAACTAGTGGAACTGAGTTCCCCCGCGTTCCCCCTGCATGACATCACTGTGCAGGCTGCAAGGGAAACCATTCTAAGATCAGTAATGCAATGTTTCTCTCTCTTGACTTCTAGCACCAGGGCAAAATATATAAGAAACTGGCATTTTTGATGACACAGTAAAAGCTGTTTACTGGGTTGCTGACTCACCTGGTTCTCACTGTTGCCTTGCAGTAAGAAGGAAAAAACGAGTTATGTTTGTTTAATGATTTAAGAGTAATTACTTCCAAACAAAGCGTTCATCCTTTTTGGTGTTTCCTGTTCCCTAATGTTGCTTGTTACCAGTTTTGCTTGGCAGATCCCAAAGAAGCAGACAAAGAACCCATTTATCTGGGTGCAGTTGGTATAAATAACTTCATGACACAGGGGCACAGTGAAACCTTAGTTTGCCCCGCAACCACTTATTGCTGCAAGTCATCAAAAACCTCCGAAGAATGTGTCTGTCTGAGGAGCGGAACATCTTGAAGATGGAGACAGTTTGGAGACACATTTCTTCCAAATCCATAACCCACAACCGTCTGAAGGTCTCTAGCTCCCTCCTTTGCTCTAAATAAAGAGATAGATAGGCCCTATATGATGCTGCTATATAAATAATCATGATAGTCCTTGAGGGAATGGGTGACCCAGATTGTGGACGGTTATGCTTACATCCACAAGATGGATGGAGAGCCACATTCTCACCCACATTGTACAGTGCTGGTAGGCCCTTATGCCTTGGATGCATACTTACTTAGTGCACAATCCTAACCAACTTTCCAGCACTGACTTAGCTGTGCCAATGGGGCATGTGCTGCATCCTGTAGTGGAGTAGTAGTCACGGAGGCCTCCTCAAGGTAAGGGAATGTTTGTTTCCTTACCTCAAAGCTGAGTTGCCCTTATCAGGGGGCTTGAAAGTTGGTTAGGACTGCGCCCTTACTTACTAGGGCCCCAATCCTATCCAACTTCCCATCATTGATGCAGCTGTTTGTTCCCTTACCTGTGTGTGTGTGTGTGTGTGTGTGTGTGTGTTGTGTGTGTGTTGTGGCTGCATTGCTACTGGAAAGGTGGACAGGATTTCACCATTACTTACTTGTTTTCTAACTTGCCTTCCTCCCCCCCCCCACAAAAAAAAAAGCCCAAAGGCCGCTTACAGCACACAATCTGTACAAAATTAAATCAGTACTAAAATTACTAAAACATAAAATTAAAAAAGTTTATATCCTAAAAGATGACCAGCACAAGAACAAGTTTAAAACTGCCCAAAGACTAGAGCACATAAAATCAGGCAACCCACAATATATAAATGCAAGCCAAGATATAAGTACTGTCAGTTATAATCTAAAATGGTAAACAGCAGTAAAGTAAAAAGCTCCAATGCCCACCAACCCACCCTAATGCAATGAAAATGCTATACAGGAGTCCCCCAGTATCCACTGATTCAGTATCCAGGGTTTCAGTTATCCACAGATACTGTGGATACTGGGACGCCTATGAAAAAGATAGGGGAACATAAAACAAATATCTTTTTACCTTGTTTCAGCAAAACCACTGATGTTCCCCTATCATTAAAAAGACATTCCTAGTATCCACAGTTTCAGGTATCCGCAGTGGCGTCTGGAATGGAATCCCAGTGGATACCAGGACATGCCTGTACCAAAAAATAAAAGCTTTTGGCCCCCAGCAGAAAAGTTCAAGGGAGGTGGCAACTTTTAAATCACAGGGGGCAGAGTTCTATAACTCAGGGACCCACAGAAAAGATCTTACCTCCTGCCACCATCCCCTAACTTCCATCATGGGTGGCCCTCATAGAATGGGCCAGCATGTATGGAAGGGGGTGGCCCCACTGGTCCTGAGCTGTAAAGGGCTTCGTAGTTTAAAACCAGCACCTTGAATTGTGTGCTGGAACAACTCAGCAGTCAGTGTAGCTGAGCCTGAACACCACCTGCAAACCAAAATGCATAATGGGAGACCAAGAAGGTACACCTGCAATTCCACGCAGCTGCTGAATATCATGGGTATTCCCTTATGTGAGATACAGGAAGCTGGACTAGATGGGCCTTTGGCCTGATCCAGCAGGGCTCTCCTTATGTTCTTACATGATGTCATTGCATGAATGCTTTCTAGGGTCCATATCAGTGATGTCATCTGGGCAGGATGGTCCGGAACGCCGTACCGCTTGTTCTGAGGACGGGCTGCGACAAGGTGCCATTGCGCGGCAGATGCCACATGCTTTTTGGCGCCCTCCCTCCCCTGTGCTTGATTCGCTCTGATATGGAGCTATTCTGGGCGCAGGGAGGCGTGGCCAGGCTCCGCACGTTGGCGGGGAGCTGCCACTCAACCGTGCGTTCCGGTTGTTGGCGCTGACGGATCAATCAATCAATCAATCACTAGTATTTATATACCGCTTTTCAACACAAAGTTCACAAAGCGGTTTACAGGCAAATAATAATATTAAAGTTAAATGGCTCCCTGTCCCAAAAGGGCTCACAATCTAAAAAATGGAGAACACCACCAGCAACAGTCACAAGAAAGACACTGTGCTGGGGTGAATAGGGACAATTGCTCTCCCCCTGCTAAATATAAGAGGACACCACTTGAAAAAGTGCCTCTTGCCCAGTTAGCAGGGGTTAAATGGATGACATCACTGGTTCATATACAGTGTTCCTGAAATGTGTCTGCTATGGTCAAAGGGTGGAAGTCCTACTCCCTGCACCCTTCTTACTCCCCAAGAGTGGCATTAAGGGCGCAATCCTAAACTGAGTTAGGCTGGCGTAAGCTAAGCCAGCAAAGTTTGGCCAGCATAAGGGACAGCGAAAAGTATGTTTGGACCATTACCCCGACACCCCCACAAAAGACGCCAGACTGTGCTTGGGTTTACACTGGGCCACTTTATTAAATTATTACAACTTGCAGCAAACATCAACAAATAACTCTGACTCAACTATGTGTGCGGGGACTACTGGGGAAGCGGTCCTGGCCGCCTATCTCCCCCTCTCATTGAGCAGCCATCCGACTCCAGGCCATGGGCAGTCATCAACTGCCCACAACCCTTCACCACCGCCCCCTGGGCACAAGGCAGCCGGGCAGCCCGGCTTGCAGATCTTTATCATACAGCCCCGGCCTCCCCAGTTGAAGGTGTCAGCAAACTGCCTCTTAGAGCCGGTCCAGCATCAGAAGAGCGGCCCGCTTCCCCCTCCAATCTTGCTGCCTTGGTTTGGCTACTGAGACCTTGATCTTCACCTACCCAACCCCGCGCACTCTCCGCTAAAGTGACCAATGACATTCCTATCCAAAACCCAACCCAGCCCTGCCAGTCTGGGGTAGGTGAAAAAACCCCCAACAATGTGCCAATCAGTTGGGAGCAAAAAATTCCTTCCCGGCCCCTTGCAGCGACCAGCTAATCTCAGACTAGCTACCGGGTGGGTGGGAGGCAGTGATGTCATGCAGGGGATACGCGGGGGTACGCGAGTACCGGTTTCTAGGATTATGGCTGGCCCCGCCCATTCGCCCGCCCACTCATTGACTCTGCCCCCTGCAACATTTGAATTTCCTGTACGTTTGAGTTGCCTGCACATTCTCAGAGCCAGGCAGGCAGTGAGCGGAGCCTTGCCTTGCCTTGCCACTGAAAAATGAGCTGCTCTGGGGTTTTGGAACTGTTGGGTCACTTTAACATGATGCCAGGCCTCCTTAACATGTTCTGGGGGTGCTGTGGAATACCGTGGCAACTGTTGGGTCAGTTTAAAATGGTCTGAGGCCTCAAAAAGGGCTTTTTTCATGTCCCTTCCTGCCACGACATCACTTCTGGCTTATGACGTCACTTCCGG
>JAJKFI010000036.1:4986710-4998466 GCA_029204185.1 Lerista edwardsae | reverse complement strand
TCAATCAATCAATCAATCAATCAATCAATCAATCAATCAATCAATCAATCAATCAATCAATCAACAGTATTTATATACTGCTTTTCAACACAAAGGTCACAAAGCAGTTTACAGGCAAATAATAATAATAAAGTCAAATGGCTCCCTGTCCCAAAAGGGCTCACAATCTAAAAAAAAGTAGAACCCCACCAGCAACAGCCACTAGAAAAGACAGTGCGCAGGGGTGAAGAGGGACAATTACTCTCCGAGATATGAACTTCTTTAGGACAAGGAAACAGTGTGCTATTATTCCTTTGCTATGTGCCCTCTTTGGTTTTTATACCATCCTGCTAATCTTGCGCCCCTCCTATTGAAATCTCTTCGCTCTTCCCTCAAAATCTGAAATATTTCTCTAGCACACAGTGTGAAAAATGGATTTGCTCATTGATTGATTGGCCCTGGACTCCTGACACCGTGTCTTTGCAGCATTCATTTGGTAAAATAGACACATGTACCTCTTTCACAAATTAAAATGCCAGTAAAATGATGCATGAAGCTGTCTTATGTTGACATTGGTTTGCCTACCCCAGTATGGTGTATCAAGTCCCCCAAAGATACAGGGGGAGAGGGAGTTCCCAGCTCTGGTACTGGGATCCTTTTCAGTGGAAACGTTGGGGACTGAACCTGGATCTTTCTGCAGGCAAATCACGTGGAACTATGAATTTTTATTTATTTATTTGAAGAATTTATATCCTGCCTTTCCCATGCTGAAGCAAATGCCCAAGGCGGCTTCCATGGGCAGGCTAGTCTAAACCACAATTTTTCAATGTTTTTTTTTAGACAAATGTACAGTATTCTGTGATTCGCCCAATCCTCAGTCCCAGATGTAGCCTTCACAGTGTGGTTCTCTCTTCTGGCCGTGTGACATCGAGTTTCAGCAGGCAGTTGTAAGTCCAGTCTGGACAGGTCCTCAAGGTCGTACTCCGTTCTTTTGCCGTCTGGCCTTCTCACACATTCCCACACTGGCTAATCAGCTCCACAGTGACTCCGTCCTGCCACAACAGGTACTGCAGCTTGTCATTCCATTCCTGGCATTCCGTCTCCCATCCAAAACCAAGACCACAGAGTCTCCTGCTTAGCTTCAGGCAGTGCCAGCAGCTCAACCATCAGTCCTCCTGCCCTGTGAGCCTTTTTCCTTATAGAAGGGGGAAATGCTTTGTGGCAGATGTGGCTTGATCTATGCTGACAGGCTCTTCTGAGATTAGGAAGTTAAAACAAACAAGGACCCATTTCAGTTAGAATGAAGAAAAACAACAACCCTGCTTTAGATTTCAAAGTTAAATTTCTGTGTAGCTGATAGCATCTCCACTTGCTGGTGTCTTCTCTGATGTCCCCCTCCTCTAGGCCATTTTGTTTAATGAAAAGGATTGCATCTGATAGATGAAGGATGGTGATTAGATAATTGCCCTTGTAAGGATGCACAGAAGGGACCTATAGCAATCCCACTCCTGTGCCTCTTATGCAAGGCTGTTGCCAGAGTTTATTCTGCAGAGATGTGACTCTCCCCCAACAGTTGGACAGCGAACAATGCTTTAATCTCTTAAGACATTTATGAAACATCGGATTATATTGGGATCTGTTGCACCATCATGTGTAAGGAATTTACTGCCTGATTAGATGGCAGCTGAGTGGACTTAGAAGCTTCTTGGGCCTTTGGGGGACTTTCGCTCCCCAGAAGGAATGGATGGTGGCTTAGGAAAACTTCTTGATTCACTGGGTGATGTGGATGTGTCACAATGATAAGAAGGACAACAAAGGCTGCATTTCAATAGGAAGTGTCACATCTCATCAGGGCTCTTCTTCAGCGGTGTCCAGGTGAGGGCAGAGTGATGACCCCATTCTATGATTGTTGGGTCAGGTTCATGCATTTCGTAAGCAAAGAGGGATGTTCTCTTCCCTCTCTCACAACACCAGAACCAGGGGACATCCACTAAAATTGAGTGTTGGGAGAGTTAGAACGAACAAAAGGAAATAGGTTTTTACCCAGCGGATAATTAATCTGTGGAACTCCTTGCCACAGGAGGTGGGGATGGCATCTGGCCTAGGTGCCTTTCAAAGGAGATTGGACAGATTTCTGGAGGAAAAGTCAATCGTGGGCTATAGGCCATGATGGGTGGTGCAACCTCCTTACATTAGTAGTAAGCTACTTCAGAATGCCCTTTCATGGATCACTGCCTTGTCGTGGCGAAGGGGCTTGAGTAGCTCAATGAAGCTGTGAGCTATGCCATGTAGGGTTACCCAAGATGGACAGGTCATAGTAGAGAGTTCTGACTAAACGTGATCCGCTGGAGAAGGAAATGGCAACCCACTCCAGTACTCTTGCCAAGAAAACCTCATGGATTACAAAACTAAAAGGCTAAACGATATGACACTGGAAGATGAGACCCTCAGGTCGGAAGGTGTCCATTATGCTACTGGGGAAGAGCAGAACACGAGTACTAGTAGCTCCAGAAAGAGTGAAGTAGCTGGGCCAAAACCGGAAGGAAGCTCAGCTGTGGATGTGTCTGGAAGTGAAAGGAAAGTGCGATGCTGCAAAGAGCAATACTGCATAGGAACCTGGAACGTCAGATCTATGAATCAAGGTAAGTTAGATGTAGTCAAACGTGAGATGTCAAGGCTGAACATCGACATCATGGGAGTTAGTGAACTAAAATGGACAGGAATGGGAGAATTTAATTCAGATGACCATTATATCTGCTACTGTGGGCAGGAATCCCTTAGAAGAAATGGAGTAGCCTTCATAGTGAACAAGAGAGTGAGAACAGCAGTACTGGGGTATAATCTCAAAAGTGATAGAATGATTTCAATTCGGATCCAAGGCAAACCTTTCAACATCACAGTAATCCAAGTCTACGCCCCAACCACTGGTGCTGAAGAGGAAGAAGTTGACCGTTTCTATGAAGACCTAGAACAGCTTCTAGAATTAACACCCAAAAAAGATGTCCTTCTCATCATAGGGGATTGGAATGCTAAAGTAGGCAGTCAAGAGGTAATAGGAGTAACAGGCAAGTTTGGTCTTGGAGTACAGAATGAAGCAGGGCAAAGACTGATAGAGTTTTGTCAGGAGAACACATTAGTCATAGCAAATACCCTTTTCCAGCAACACAAACGGCGACTGTACACATGGACTTCACCAGATGGTCTACATCGAAATCAGATTGATTACATTCTTTGCAGCCAAAGGTGGAGAAGCTCTATACAGGCAGTAAAAACAAGACCTGGAGCTGACTGTGGCTCAGATCATGAGCTTCTTATTGCAAAATTCAGGCTTAAACTTAAAAAAGTAGGGAAAAGCACTAGGCCCTCCATGTATGACCTAAATCAGATCCCAAACGAATATACAGTGGAGGTGACAAACAGATTTAGAGGCTTAGATTTGGTAGACAGAGTGCCTGAAGAACTTTGGACGGAGGTCTGTAACATTGTACAGGAAGCAGCAACTAAAACCATCCCAAAGAGAAAGAAATGCAAGAAGGCAAAGTGGCTATCTGAAGAGGCTTTAAAAATAGCTGAGGAAAGAAGGGAAGCCAAAAGCAAGGGAGAAAGGGAAAGATATACCCAACTGAATGCAGATTTCCAGAGAACAGCAAGGAGAGATAGGAAGGCCTTCCTCAATGAGCAATGCAAAGAAATAGAGGAAAACAATAGAATGGGAAAGACTAGAGATCTTTTCAAGAAAATTGGAGATGTCAAAGGACAATTTCATGCTAAGGTAGGCACAATAAAGGACAAAAACGGCAAGGACCTAACAGAAGCAGATGAGATTCAGAAGAGGTGGCAAGAATACACAGAGGAACTCTATAAGGCCGATCTCAATGTTCCTGATAACCACAATGGTGCGGTCACTGAGCTTGAACCTGACATCCTGGAGTGTGAAGTCAAGTGGGCTTTAGAAAGCCTCACTAACAACAAAGCTAGTGGAGGTGACAGCATTCCAGTGGAATTACTGAAAATCTTAAAAGATGATGCTGTCAAAGTGCTGCACTCCATATGCCAGCAAATTTGGAAAACCCAGCAGTGGCCACAAGACTGGAAAAGATCAGTTTACATTCCAATCCCAAAGAAGGGCAATGCCAAAGATTGTTCAAACTACCGCACCATTGCACTCATTTCACATGCTAGCAAGGTGATGCTCAAAATCCTACAAGCTCGGCTTCAGCAGTATGTGAATCGAGAACTACCAGATGTACAAGCTGGTTTCCGAAGAGGCAGAGGAACTAGAGATCAAATTGCCAACATTCGATGGATCATGGAGAAAGCCAGAGAGTTCCAGAAAAACATCTACCTCTGCTTCATTGACTATGCTAAAGCCTTTGATTGTGTGGATCACAACAAACTGTGGCAAGTTCTTGAAGAGATGGGAGTACCAGACCACCTTATCTGTCTTCTGAGAAACCTGTACGTGGGCCAGGAAGCAACAGTTAGAACTGGACATGGAACAACCGACTGGTTTCAAATTGGGAAAGGAGTACGACAAGGCTGTATCCTGTCACCCTGCTTATTTAACTTATATGCAGAGTACATCATGAGGAAGGCAGGGCTGGATGATTCACAAGCTGGAATCAAGATCGCTGGGAGAAATATCAACAACCTCAGATATGCAGACGACACCACTCTAATGGCAGAAAGTGAGGAAGACTTAAAGAACCTGCTGATGAGGGTGAAAGAGGAAAGTGCCAAAATTGGCTTGAAGCTCAACATAAAAAAAACTAAGATCATGGCCACCACTCCCATCACTTCCTGGCAAATAGAAGGGGAAGAAATGGAAGCAGTGACAGACTTTATCTTCCTGGGCTCCAAGATCACCGCAGATGGTGACTGCAGCCATGAAATTAAAAGACGTTTACTTCTTGGGAGGAAAGCTATGGCGAACTTAGACAACTTAATCAAAAGCCGAGACATCACCCTGCCAACAAAGGTTCGCATAGTCAAAGCTATGGTTTTCCCAGTAGCTATGTATGGCTGTGAGAGCTGGACCATAAGAAAGGCAGAGCGCCGAAGAATAGATGCTTTCGAATTATGGTGCTGGAGAAGACTCTTGAGAGTCCCCTGGACTGCAAAGAGGTCCAATCGGTCCATCCTACAGGAAGTCAAGCCTGATTGCTCCCTGGAAGGACAAATCCTGAAGCTGAAGCTCCAATACTTTGGCCACCTCATGAGAAGAGAGGACTCTTTAGAAAAGACCCTCATGCTGGGAAAGATTGAAGGCAAAAGGAGAAGGGGGCGGCAGAGGATGAGATGGTTAGATAGTGTCACCGAAGCGATGAACATGAAATTGGGTGAACTCCGGAAGCTAGTGGAGGACAGGGAGGCCTGGCGTGCTGTGGTCCATGGGGTCGCGAAGAGTCGGACACGACTTAGCGACTGAACAACAACAACAACTTCAGAATGCCAGGTACGAGGGAGTGGCCGCTGTGAGATATAGGAAGCTGGACTAGATGGGCCTTTGGCCTGATCCAGCAGGGCTCTTATGTTCTTAGGACATCCAATAAAATTGAGTATTGAGAGAGTTGGATCTGGCCTAGGAGCCTTTAAAAGGGGTTTGGACAGATTTCCTCCAGAAGCCCATTGCAGGCTATAGGACATGAAGGGTGGTGCAACATCCTTATTGTACGTAGAAGCAGGCTACATCAGCATGCCAGATGCAAGGGAGTGCATCTTGTCCTGTGTGCCCCCTAAGGCATCTGCTGGGCCACTGTGAGATCCAGGAAGTTGGACTAGTCATGCCTTAGGCCTGATCCAGCAGGGCTCTTCTTACGTTCCTAAGGCCCAGGTTGGGTTGCAAATTATTATAGCTCCCTTCCCAAAGTCAGGATAGAAAATTCTGTTTTATTTACCTCATATTTCCCTCAGAATTTTACTTCAGAAATTTACCTCAGAATGCCAGGTGCAAGGGAGTGGCAACAGGATGCAGGCATCTTGTTGTCTCGTGTGCTCCCTGAGGCATCACCTTGTAATTTGAGTATGGCACGAAAAGGATTTGCTTGTCCAAATCTATTCCACGGCCTGCTTGGAGTACTCGGTTTCTATCTGAATTCCTCTGAGCAGGGCATGGACTGAACAACTCTCCTGTGTTTCATAAGCACCTGCACATTCCAGGCAGCACCAGAAATAATTAATAATTGTTTCTAGTGAATGCATTCTTTGTATATGGCTGAACAGGGTATGTATTGCGATGCAGTGGGAGTAGGGGCTATTCATAGAGTTCTGTTAATGTTTCATTTTTTAAAAAGCTAACTGCATATTGATGGCATGGTCTGTTTATATAGTGCCCTTTCCTTCCCCTCAGACGTGGGCACTGCAATTGCCATCTTGGCGCATGGGCTGCCCAGCGCCAGCACTGCAAAATGCTGCCCCCCTTGTCATCCCCAGTTGCCTGATTGCACCTAATAATGTCACTTCCTAGAAGGCCTTCTAAGGGCCTGTAAATGCCACTTCCGGTTTCCCTGAGAAACCGGAAGTGATTTTAAGACTCCTGAAACTAATCAGTCTTAAAATAAATAAAAGGCTCTCGCTCTCTCTCTCTCTCTCTCTCTCTCTCTCTCTGTGTGTGTGTGTGTGTGTGTGTGTGTGTGCAGGCACTCCCCACTGGGTGGCACCTAGGAGCATTTGCTCCCTTGACCCCCCTAAGTATGCCAATAGGGCATTGCACTTGATTTTTTTGGAAGACCTGCTTGCCCTTCTCTGCCTGGCCATTGCTAACCGTGGCAGAACAGGGGCAAGTACAGGTGGGAGGCCAGGCAAAGACGCCCTTCCTAGTAGCCCTGGTCTTGCATCCCTCCCCCACTGGTTTCAGAGAACTGGCTTCCCCAAAATCTGGGGGATCTCCCCTTGTGCAAAAACCAAAACGAACAATAGAGATCTGAGAGATCTGAGGAAGTGTGACAATCAGTGGCGTCATTCACCCGGTATGCTGGGCGGGACTTACCTTTGAGCGGCAGTCCACCCGTTGCGTCACGCCGCGTTCCGCCACTTTCCTGCCCGCCCCGGCGGGCGGGAAAGTGACGCAATGCGGCGTGATGCAACAGGCGGACTGCCGCTCAAAAGTAAGTCCCGCCCAGTGTACTGGGTGATGACGCCACTGATGACAATCCTCAGTTTGAGGAACTGAGACTGGCAAGATGGTAAAGAACAATAAAAAGGAGTTTATTAAAAGATTGAACAAACAAGGCAAAAGTAAAAGAAGCAGGGAGAATATGCGGATGATCAGAAACACAAGACTCTGGTCACAGGCCATCTGCCTGTGTCACAACCATTCTCTTCCTGACAGTTTCTGTGACATAACCAGTCTTTCCTCTTTTTTTTTTTTTTACATAATAGCTCTTTTACATTCACTCTCATAATTCATTTGTCAAAGCCTGTCTAGGTTACCAATAGTCCTTTTTCCCCCTTCTTCAAGGTTTTGTTCTCATAATAAACTATGAGGAAGTAGAATTCTTTTTCACCTTCTCTATTTGGAACTTGCAAGGCAAGAAGCAACTCTCAGATGAGCTGAACTTGAGGATTCTGGGGTCAATGTCACCATAAAGCAACAGGTATGGTAAAGATAGCTGCAAGATGGAAAGTAGAGGGGTCATTGAGGGTGCAATCCTAACCTGGAGTTCGGCCGGCATAGTTAGGCCAGCAAAATTTGGCCGGCACAAGGGCCACTGTAAAGTGTGTCTGGAGCACTCTCTGCGTCAGGGAGGATGGAGCACGACTGTGTGCTGGGAGGATGGCGCATGTCTGAGGGCTGGGCTCTCTGACTCTGAGAGTGGTCCGAACATACTTTAAGGTGTCCCTTTTGCTGGTCAAACTTTGCTGGCCTAACTGTGCCAGCCTAACTCCAGGTTAGGATTGTGCTCTGAGAATAATCCCTAGTCACATTCTCATATGAAGCACCCTATGTAAAATGCCAAGGGAAACAGCAGGCTTCTCCCATATGGCACAATCAAGACATATTACTAAGCCTATATCTGTCTTCCTCTATGGTATGTAATTGTACTTCCTCTATGGTATGTAATTACCCATGTTTTAATATTATAGCTGTTCATTCCAGTGGTGTTATCCTACCAGAACGCTGGGCTGGATATCCGGGTGATCGGCAGCCCGCCTGTCACGTACCGCAGCGTTACGCCGTTTGCGTAATGTACGCAAGCGGCGTAATTGGTTACGCAAACGGCGTAATGCTGCGGTATGCGACAGGTGGGCTGTCGATCACCCGGATGTCCCACCCAGCGTTCCGGTAGGATAACACCACTGGTTCATTCCCTGAAAAATCATTGGTTAGTGTGGGCAGGAAGATGCCAAGCATTGTAATGTCACACCAGTAGCATAACAAAGGCATCTGCTATTCGGGGTCAATAAATATTTTTTTGCCCTCCTCTATGACGAAATCAAATTTTATTACAGGAAGGAAGGAAGAGCACAATCTTAACCTGGAATTAGGCTGGCACAACAAAGTTTGGCTGGCACAAGGCCCACTGTAAAGCGCATTTGGATCATTCTCCGAGTTGGGGAGGCTGGCGCACGTCTGTGTGCTGGCCTCTCTGACTCCAAGAATGGTTCAAACACTTGTTATGGTGTCCCTTGTGCTGGCCAAATTTTGCTGGCCTAATTGTGTTGGGCTAACTCCAGGTTAGGATTGTGCTCTAACTAAAAGTTTTCGGGTTAATTGGCCATAACTTTTGGGGTGGCCAAATTCCAGGTTAGAATTGCATCCTTATTTTCTGAGGAGAAACAAAGTATATATGTATATAGTATATGTGTGTATATAGTTCCACATACATCAGGAGTTTTCTGCATGATGTACAAACAGACAATCATGTTTGTACCTATTTTGTTTTTTGCCCGTTATTTGCTCTGCAGAGCTGTGCGCTTCCCTCACCTTTTCCTTTCCATTGACGAGTTCTGTGGCAGAGCAATCCAAACACAAGTCAATTATAAAGCACATTTGCTCCAGTTTGTGGACAGATAGGCCGGCGCATGGACGTCTATGTGCCGGCCTCACGGCTCTGACTCCCAGGCCCAGAGGCCTGGAGAGGTTTGGCCTTGTGAGGTTGGCACAGGAACTTGGGAAGGGCGGGAGGCGGAATGGGGTGGTGGGGGAGGTGGAGAATGTGTGGGCCCATGAGGAGTTGGGCCGGGGAGGGGCGTGGAGAAAAATCTGGCCTTTCTTAACCTACGTCCAGTAGTGTCAGCCTACCGGTACGCTGGGTGTGTCTTCCGGGTGAGCAGCAGCGTGATCGCTGCGTTCTGTTGCGTAACGGCGAAAGCCCGCCCGCTGCAGCCGGAAGACACGCCCAGTGTACCGGTAGGCTGACACTACTCCTACGTCCCTAGCTAGGGCGGCCCTGACTGGGCTGCTTGGAATTGTGCCACCGATTTCAGTGGCACAGCTCCATCGAGCTGCTGCACATTATTCGGGGGAAGGGGAACACATTCCCCCGGTAGCACGCCAGCAGATCCAAGCCCCCAGCTGCATATGGGGCAGGCCTGTTGGCCTGCCAATTCCAGCCCTGGGTTTGCATTGTGCTCTGAGTCAATTCAACTATACACCCAGCGCTTGTTTATCTTTGCCCATGTTTCTAGAGAGCATCTCCTTGAGTGGTTGCCGCGTTGGGCACAAAGAAGGTTTGTTCGAAACCAAATGTTCAGGCAATGGGGTTTTTACGAGAGGGATCAAACTGATGCATTACCTCTCCAAGAAAAACAGCGAAGCCATCTGCTGGGAGGATAATATTCTAGGGACAGCACTTCACAAATCTCACACTCCTCCATTATGATGTCTGGAAGCCGTCCAGCGCACAGGCAACCAGAGAGCGTGACTCAAAAATGTCTTTAATCTCAGGCAGTTAGAAACTGCTTATCACTGAAGCTCTCTGGAGGAGTCAGAATTTTTCATGATTATGCCATTGGATAGGTACATATGGACATTATTTGGAAGAAAGAACATTCTGAGAAGATAGATACCGTGCCTGTGAAGTAGGTTGGAAACGACGGCATGCACGATCCACTCTACTGCACATCCAGGAATCAGCACAGATACAGGCAGGACCCAGTATCCACTGCGGATCACTTCCGGACCCCACCTGAAACAGTGGATATTGAGGACCCCACCTGAAACTGTGGGTATTAAGCCTTTTTAAAGATAGGAGACATCAGCGGTCTTGCTGCAACAAGGTAAAAAAAAGATATTTTTAAGTAGCGTTGGCCTGAGAGCGCTGACAGCGAGCCTCCCTGCACCAGCCGAACTTGGCTGCCGCGAGGGAGGTTCTGGGAGGGGCAAGGGCGGGGAATGGGCAGTTCTGGGTGAGGGGTGGGTGGCCCGGAAGGCATGCTGGCCCGGGGAGAGGGCGGGGCCAAGATGTGGCCATTAGGCCGCATCCTAGGCCTAGTTGGGAGGCCTCGTGGCCCCGATTTGGTGTAGATCCGAGGAAGCCCATGAGGCAGCCGGAGCCTCCCCTGAGGCAAGGGGATGAATGTGCCCTTGCCCCAGGGAGGCAAGAAGCACCAAAGGTGTATTGGATTTGGCACTGGCCCGCCGGCCTCACCAATCCAGTGCCCCTTAGGATTGTGCTCTAAATCTTGATGCTTTTGTTGGATATATAGGCAACTCCGTTTGCTGTCCAGAGGGGGCAGTGTTGCATGTATATACGGTAAAAGATAGCACCTCTATTTGATTGGTCAGACACAACTTGTTGTTTTAGAATGCCCAGATGGGTGTGGTCGGTTATAACCATGGAGTTATTATATTTGACAGGAGGGAAGATGACGTCACAGACTTGAAGCCGACTTACAAATATGGCTGACTCAGATCAGCGCCGCGAAAGGGGCTCTCTCGCTCGCACGGCGCGCGTGTAAAAGTTAATTTCAACGTCTTTAAGCATGCCTGCGTGTTCTGCATACGGGTGTGCGAATCGCTGGACGAAAAATGGGATTACTTTCCACAGGTACTTAAAATCATTGTGATTAATTGATACTGAAAAATATTACCTCATAAAGTATGCAGCCCTTCACAAACTGAAGTAGATATCTAACATCCTTGCTTGAATCCGTCCACGGATCCGTCAGAATTTGTTTTATGGGGGGGGTGAGTGTAGAAGTTTAGAAAAATACTCTTAATAGCCTAGAAGTGAAAAAGAACTACTCTCCTATTGACAACTACTTGTGTTATACATTGAGAGATTTTAATGTAATTTTCCTACATATTTATCTGATTTTTGCCCACCCTCCCCCTTTTTTTCTTCCCTTCCCATTCACACTTTATTCCTGGTTGTGTAGATTTCAAAAAATAAGTCTGTCAAAGCAGTGCAATCCGAGTTTAAATAGACAGCAAGCGGCATTTCGTCCGGTGTGTTCAGTAATATAATTACGCGGAATTAAACCTTGGAATTGCATATTAACTCATTATATGGTTACCACTGATGTTTCTCCACGATCACACGTTGTTATTTTCGTGAGTTTTTACTTCAGGAGTAAACGATTCAGCCCTAAACATCATGCGAAAACCCATTTGAAATGCTTGGAATGAGCAATGTTTTGGATGTACCAACATGGCCACTAAGCCCGCCCCCTGGGCGTCAATCCGTCCGTATTGAACTCAATGGGCACGGCCACCCCCTGGTTATGACAGTTTAACTGAAGAAGTTGACAGTTGACTTTCTGTTGTTGTTGTTGTTGTTGTTGTTGTTGTTGTTGTTGTTGTTGTTGTTGTTGTTGTTGTTGTTGTTGTTGTT
>JAJKFI010000036.1:4951284-4969556 GCA_029204185.1 Lerista edwardsae | reverse complement strand
AGGGCTTTCGTTTGAATTCTTTTGATTTGATATGGTAAGTGCGCTGGACTAGGGGTGTACGTGTGTGGTTCTGCCATAGCCATCTATGCCACTGTAACCTCCTAACTTGATTACTGCAATGTGTTGTGCATGGGGCAGCCCTCGAAAACTGTTCATTTGATGCAGCTTGCACAGAATTCTGGGAACACCTGGCATGCCACAGAATTATCGGTTACCTATTTTAGCTCAATTGCATTGGCTGCTAAAGAAGGTCTCAGTCCAATTCACGGTGCTGGGGATAGCCTTGAAAGCACCTATATGCACCTTCTTATTCACTTAGGTGAGGTGCCTGTGAACAAATATTTAAAGAGCATTTGCTGTGCTTAAGTCTGGCATACTTTTTCTTCTCCAGGAAAACCAGTTTCTCTTGGTCTGTACTAGACACCAGCTGTGCACTATGATACCACAATCCCTCCCCCACTCCAAGGCAATTTGATTGCCTCTTAAAAATGGATTGTGCTTTAAGGAAAAGGTGATGAATGAAATTGAATCAATGTCTGCTGACCCAATTAGCATTTGGCTAGCTGGAAAGCACGTCTGTGTTATACCAAGCAAATGGGAAAGCCAAATTTGCCCAGAGGAAAACCAACAAAGTACCAACTGATATTTTGATGGACATTTGTATGTATCCTCCAGTTAGCAGGGGAGGCCTCGTTCTGCATACCTTTTCTTGCTCAGGTGAGATCTACCTTTTCAGCAGTGATGCCCACACTGGGCTTGCCTTTTGATGTCATTGTGTGCAAGTTTAAAGGTGGCTGGATTCTGCGTTGCTGCCTTCTGCAGATCAGATGCAAATGTGTGCAAGGATAATGGAACAGTGTTTGTTTTTTGATAACTCACTAAGGAGGGAAGAGAAGTGGCTGTGGCTGGAGAACAGAGTCAATTAGTTCCCTGATTGCTCTTTCTCTATTTAGCATTCATATGGTCATACCTTTATGATGCTCAGAGCACTCACACACCTCCATTGTGCTTACAACATCCCTGTAAGGTAGCCAGTGCTTTTATCTCTGCAAGGCATGGAAAAGTAGCTTGGCAGCAGTGCTGCAGCATCATGGCAGAGGCAGGTGCTGAGCTGGGGACTTCCTCCTTCGTAGCTCACTCCCCTCACCATTACACTATACACTGATGCTAAAAAATGGGTGGAACCTCTCTCCTCTCCCATTGTTAAATGCTTGCTCAAGGTAATATGCCATGACAGCAACCCTGGTATGGTCAAAGAAGCTAATGATGCTGTGTCATGATTGCATGATCATGACACAGCATCATTGTGTCATGATTGCCATGATTGCATGACACAGACACAGTAACACATCCACTGAACCAGCAAAGCTAATTTCCACTCCCCCCCCCCAGAGATCCTGCACCTTTAAAAACTGCCTACATGGCAGAAATTCAGCAGGTACAGTTTTCCTTGGCAGGGATGGAGATCGCAGCACTTGTTGCTATATTTTGTGGCACATAGTAGTTAAAGGTAAAGATCCTCTCTTAGGAATTACAGAAGCAACCCCAGAGTTTAATGTCTGATTTGAATAGACTGAGCTTCTTTCCATTTGGTGCCTTTTGGAAATCTTCAGTATCTTCCATTTTCCACTGGACTGCAGCCAAGGTGACCTAATATTGTCAGGACAATGAAAAAGCAGAAGGCCCGAGGAGGCTGCTCGTTGTTTAATTTCCTGCTATTAATGGAGCATAATCTAAATACTGATGGCAAATATTTACCTCTGCATTCCTTCTGCCAAATGTCCTGATGGGTGATAGACAGTTCTCTTCCCTTTTTTGGCTGTTGGGCTTATTAAGGGACATCTGAAGAGAGGCCACACTTTCATAATTGAATCCTAAGGATGCCAACTTTTCAGCTGCCGGCACAACTGTGCCTTTAAGAGCAACTTGACTTGCCGACTCTCACAAGCAGAAGACTTTTCTTTCATGTCTCGGAAAGTTTCACTGGCTGATTTGTGCAAAAAAAAAAAAAAGTTTGCATTAAAAGGCACAAGAGCTGATCTGGTGGTCTCTTCTGGTTGGTTGGAAGGCACCCTATTAAACTCCTTGACAACAATTCTGGAAACTTTTGCTTACAGGACTTTTACATGAATGTGATGATTGAATAGGTGAGGGGGCAGCACAAAGGGGGACATGCCTCTTTGGCATGCACAGCTGTTCTCAATAGTTGACCACCTGTTCTCTGAGTTGACCCCTGGAGTTCTAGTTTGCCCTTGTCTGAGCCTGATGTACAGACCTGAGAAACTAGCTAGCGCAGTGTTTCTCATTCTGTGGATTGGGACCCACTTGGTGGGTCGTGATCTGATCTCAGGTGGGTTGTGGAAAGCTGGTAGCAGCCATCTTGGAAGCTGCAGACATTACTCCTGCTAGATTCCTTTTGTGAGTGTTCACAGTTTGAATTTTCAAGTGAGGGTTTTAAAAATTTGTTTTTAGCTCATTTTAATAAATGTATTGCCCCAATCTTGCTTTCTGTCAGAGACGTTTCATAGCTGTGCAACTGCGACAGTCCAAAAATGCCCGTTTGCATTCCAGGAGTGTCATTTGGTTGTGTCACAATGATGACATTCCTGCTTGATGATGTCACTTCCGGCTATGACATCACTTCTGGTGGGTCCTGACAAGAGTGCCATTCTAAAAATTGTGTCCCAATCTAAAAAGTTTGAGAATCACTTAACAGATTAGAAACTTCCAGGGGGTGGGCAGGCCTGGGGAGGGGGTGGAGCCTGGATGTGGCCATTAGGCTGCATCCAAACACCAGAGGTGTTATCCAAGCAGGTTAAATGGCTGGAGGCGGCATGAGATCGTTTTCTTGAAGCCATGAGCGTAACAATATGGCTGACTCAGATTATTGCCGCCAAGGAGGAGGATTGCCGCAAATTCACGAATAAAAATCTCCCTGCACGCGTGTAAAAGTTAATCTCAACGTCTTTAACAGTGCAGTCTGAGTTTAAATAGACAGCAAGTGGCATTTTGCCCAGTATGTTCAGTAATATAATTATGCGGAATTAAACCTTGGAATTGCATATTAACTCATAATAAGGTTACCAATGATGTTTCTCCACGATCACACGTTGTTATTTTGGTAAGTTTTTACTTCAGGAGTAAACTATTAAGTCCTAAACATCACGCGCAAACCAATCTGAAATGCTTGGAATAGGGATTGTTTTGAGCGTAACAACATGGCTGCTGAGCCCGCCCCTGGCTTCAGTCGGCGGCTATTATTTGTACAGGGATGTCGTCTCCAGTCCTTATTTAACCTCCTTGGTGTTATCCTACCGGAACACTGGGCGGGACATCCGGATGATCGGCAGCCTGCCTGTCGCGTACCGCAGCATTACGCCGTTTGCGTAATGTACGCAAGTGGCGTAATTGGTTACGCAAACGGCGGAACGCTGCGGAACGCGACGGGTGGGCTGTCGATCACCCGGATGTCCCGCCCAGCGTTCCGGTAGGATAACACCACTGCCAAACACCCATCCCCAGCCCGCGCGACCCCGATTTGGGCCACATGGTGTGCTTGGACCTGCACCTGCTATATAGTGGGTGCAGTAGCCCATGGGGCGGCTGGCACCTGCTGTGGGGCAAGGGGACGAACGTGGCCTGGCCCTATGGAGGCGCCGGTCTGCTCCCAACCTGCGCTGGATACAGCACAGGCCCACCAGCCTGTCTCTTCCAGTGCAGGTTAGGATTGTGCCCTTAAATTTGCCCTCAGAGACACCATCACCACTAACCCCGATGTCCCTCCACTCAGCCATAAGCCCTCATTGTCTGGGATCGCCCCATTGATTTAGGAAGGAGAAAGAAACCATCGTTAGGGGGAAATAATTCCAGAACAGCAGCAACCAGGGAAACAAACTGTGCCACAAGCCACTGCAGCTGGTCACTGCACACACAACAGATTTCCCCTGTGTGCACAATGCTCATAGCTTAAAAGTATGCCTGGTAACAGGCCTTCCGTGTAGAATGGCACACACAGAGGAAAAGCCGCAGGCACACACAGAGCACCTGACAAACAGTGTTTTTCATTCTGGAGTGTAATGCTCTTTTCAGTACAATGTCGTCCTTGAGAGCCTTCTAATCTGCTTGTCTGAAAGCTGGATTGCTGCCTCTTGCTTACAGTCCTGAATTCTTCAGCCCTGTTTGGCAGGTTAAATGCTTGCAATCTCCAGACATGTTAAGAAACTCACCAGCAAATGCTTCTTTACCCTAGAAGATTTCCAGAGATGGGTTAACCTGGTTTGACTTCTAACCACTTCCTTAGATTATATTTGCACAAATTTGTGGATTAATGGGTGGTGGAGGAATGTTGCCTCTGATCTCAGAGTTAAGGTTCAGAGCTTGGACTCGCCTGGTGGGTTGTACCCTTCCAGCTTCTTTCCCCAGTTGTAAGATGCAACCTACCCAACAGGAATACCGCAAGGGGGAGCAAAATAAAATCGCACACCCTAATTGGTTGCCTTTCCATCTTGCTCCTTGCTTCTTTTCCTGCGTGGAAGGACAGTAGCTTCTCCTTGGACATGTTTGCAGGGCTGCTTTAGGTGGGAAGATAAAGGTGTGTTGGGATCTTCTTCCCATGTGTTAGAAACACTCTTTTTTCATGAAACTACCACTGGTTTATATGTAATCCAGATGGTGACAGATCTCATAGAATTGCCTCTCCAAATTGTGGCCATTTTGTGAAGTGACTATGGCCTTCTTAAGATTCTGATAGGGCAGCTGGAAACCACAGAAAGAAATGACCACCACTAGGCTTTTTTTCTGGCTTCTCAAATACCTATATTAAGGCAAAGAAAATGTTCTCCCAAGTAATTAATGGACGTGCTGGTGTCATGTTTGTATGCGCCAAAGTATACACTGCATGCAATCATCTGTCCGCAGAAAACCCTGATGGGCTGTTTCAGGAGGAAGATGGAACCTGTCCTGGAGAATGTTTAACCCTTGCCTCACCAGCCCCCTTTGTGTTCCAACCCTCTTTTCTCCCAGATTCATCCCTCCTCCCCCACAGTGTTTCAGTCACATGGTTTATCTTTACACAACTGGAGTCCTATAGAGTGCTTCTCAAACTGTGGGCCATGAGCCAATTTCAGGTGGGTCGTGTGCCACCTAGCGCAGTCATCATTGAAAATATGGGAAGACAGGACACTGGAACCACTGTGTGGCTATTTTGCTTGTGCTAAGGTTGTAAACAGACTTTTTTCCTGTCTGATTCACTTGGTTATTAGAATGGCCGAGAGATAACACAATTATTGCTGCATTCTCAGGAAAGCAGCAGGCTCTGGGGTCACAATGGTGGCGTTTCCAGCCATGACATCACCTCTGGTGGGTCCTGGGTGGCTTGTCATTCTAAAAAGTGGGTCCCAGTGCTAAAACATTTGAGAAACACTGCTATAGAGTAAAAAGCAGATGCAATGGGAATTACAGCAGAAAAAGGGTTGTACCCAGTGATGTCATGCGGGGGAACGCGGGGGAACTCAGTTCCACTAGTTAAAATTAGGGCTGACTCCGCCCACTTCACTCTCCCTCCTCCCCCCTCCCAATTCCTCTGCAAAGAGCTTTTCTTCTTGGTTGGCCGACACTCAGAGGGTTAAAGGGAGCGACTCCGGATTCCTAGGGGGGCGAAGGCAGTGATGTCATTCAGGGGGAACGGACCAGAATGGGCATTCCGTATCCTAACGGGCTCTGTGGCTGGTTCCCGACAAGTGCCAATCAAAAGTGAGTTCCTGTTCCTAAATCATTTGAATGACACCACTGGTTGTGTCCATCCATCACTTCTTCATCAAAAAACCCCTGCTGGATCCTGCTTTTTTGGCAAAGAAACAGGCCATGAGTGTTTTCCTGCTTCACCTGCATTTACCACGTAGTTTGGCCCTGACACCACAATATTTTGAACTAGGATTGATTTCTACCACAGCATTTCTAAAATGCACTTCCTGGTGGTTTTAAGGTCTCTTGCTGATGGCTCTCCAGACTTCAGGAGACTCTCGGGGAAACTGCCCTCCGTGGCTCTGCGGGAGCCGTTCTGCCACCATCATACAAAGGGGCCCAGAGGGGGCTGCAGGGACCCTCCTGTGGGGTCTTCCTGAGGTCCTGGGCCCTTAGCAGCTGCCTCAGCACACCAGCTCCTGATGTTGGCCATGGCTGCTCCCATGATTTGGGCATTCACTTGCTTTAGGTGTGATGTCTTTTAAATCTCAGGTGGGCAGATCCCAGGCTTGTGGGATTTGGATGACTTTCCTTTCCTAGAATTTAATTCCCAAGACCACCACCTGGAGTCAAGGGCAAAACAGCGGCTAAGAGGGTTGGGTGGAATCAGAGGCAAAACAGAAATTCTGGGGGTGGAGCTAGCGGTGTCATCCTCAAATGAAGTTCTGGAACACTAGGCGGGACTTACCGCTTGATTGACAGGCTGTCCGTGACGTGTCACTGCCTGCCCGCCCGCCGCGCGGGCTCCCTCCGGTTGGCGCACCCCTCCGCTGCTTGCCCAGGCACCCGGTGCGCCCCCCAGGCAAGCAGGCACCCCCTCCAAACCAGGGGTGCCCGTGCGGCGGGCGGGCAGGCAGCGACACGTCACGGACGGGCAGCCAATCAGGCGGAACGTCATTTGAGGATGACACCACTGGGTGGAGCCCATTACCCATTGCACCCAAGGAGCCGTAAACTGGGAATACCTAAATGCAAGTACAACTCTACATCTCCATGACTACAGATCAGGGATTCTCAAGCGCAAACAACTCCAAACTGGCAAGTGGAATTGCACAGAGGTCTGGCCAATGGCAGCCACTTTATACCTTGTTACACAGGTAAGGAGAACACATTGATGCTCAGAGATCATTGGGCAGTACAAAGCCAGCTATGGCAGGTTTTTTTTTAAACTTGGTATATTTGCACTATTGAGAGTTGGAACCCAGTGCCAATTTACTGCAAATGACCCAGGGATCTACCAGCAGATCCCAACTGGCCTTCTGTCCATCCAACTTCCAATTGCCATTGTCAATTTTCTGTAACATTGTACTGTATTGTTCTCCTCTGTAAATACAGGTCTTTGTTACTTGTCCTTCTGCACTGTTTGTAATCACAGGTAGCAGTCTTTTGAATAAATACTCCTTGCTGTTTTAAAACCATCCTTCTTTGTGTCCAGTCCTCCAAACAAGAGGAGGAGAATGCGGAGAAGTGGCTAGATCTGCCTGAATTAATTGCTTCTTTGTTCTGCGGTTCCCAGCTTGAGGGAACTGGTATTGAATCGGGATGTAGACCTTGGGAGACAATCTAGGAATCTATCTGGTCATGAGTGGAGCCATCATCGCATTAGTCCCAGATGAAACAGCTGCCATAGCACAAATGTCACTGGAACACGCGAGAAGTCCTGTTGCCAATTTGCCAAAGGTACATGTGATATTCTGAAGCACTCTTAGAAAAGAGAGTAGTACCACATATCCTGATGACATTTCCAACAATGCACAAAGGGATTTTCTGGCCTCTAAGAACTTGCTGTACTGTTAGGGGAAGGCAACCCTAGAGGGCATGTTATAGCATTTGAGAAGGCTATAATGGCATTGGAACCCGAGCCCTTGTTCACACTGATGATGTCTCCACTGCATTGCTCAGGTTCGGACTTCCTGAAGATGTTTTTCATGGTGGACTGGAAGTTGTTGGTGACGAAGCAATACACAATTGGGTCCATGCAGCTGTTGAGGCTGCTCAGGGTGACTGTCACGTGATAAACGATGACGCTGATGTCATTGGGCATGTCCGGATTAATGGAAATGGCCAATTGGCGCACATGGAAGGGGGTGAAGCAGATCATGAAGATGATGAGGACGGTGATGAGGAGCTGCACGGCCCTCATCCGCCTCTCGCGGCTCTGGTGCATGAGCGTTGGCTTGGAGAGGGCACACATGATCCTGGTGGTGAAGAATGTGATGATGAGGAGGGGGAGAAAGTACTCGCAGACCATCAAGGGCAGTATCTGGGCAACGCAGCATTCAGAGAAGTACATGGCCATTGTGAGGATGGAGAAGGTGACCACTGTGGCAAAAACCCAGATGAAGGCACAGATGCTCCTGGCATAGTTGGGGTTCCTCCATTTGCGAGAGGCTTCCACCTGGACAATGGCCAAGTACCGGTCAATGCAGATGCAGGTGAGGAAGAGGATGCTGCAGTACATATTGACAAAGTAGGTGAAGATGTGGACAAGGGCACAGCGGTCGCAGTCCTCGGCGATGTAGTGAATGATGATCCGGATGGGCAAGGAAAAGCCCACCAGCAAGTCGGTGACGATCAGGTTGATTGTGTAGATGACCGAGGTGGTTTTTGTCTTTGTACGGAAGCAGAAGACGTAAAGCGCTAAGGAGTTCAACACCACCCCCACCAGGAAGATGACGACGTTGACCACGACCAGCCCAATCCACAGAGTCTTAAATGGCCGTGACAGTTCTCCATCCAGATGGATAAATTTGTTGAACAGGCGGCTGTAATTGGCTGATGCGGTCAGGTTGCTCAGGATCCTGGAGGACTCCATGGTCAGTGACTTTACTGGCACCTACAAAACACAAGCCAAGATGCAGATTCAGAATATAGGGTTCACCTTGTTTAGAATCAGCATACAGTATGCTTTGCAACCCGGGGTTCATTTCTGGAAACAACAACAACAAGGATGCTAAAGCTCAGTCTGGCTCTACTCCTAGTTCTAGATGTAGGTAGCTAATCAGTTGTGTGGGAAGAAGGCACTCTGCACAACATAGAGACACTCCTTTTTTTACAACACACACACACACACACACACACACACACACACACACACACACACACAGGTTGCAAGGCTAACTTGTGGGAGGCTTGACTCAGGCAACAGGGAACAACCTGATTCTGCAATAATTGTGGGATGCACATTTTGTGTGCAAGGACATGCAACTGAAATGTGTCCCCCCCCCCGATCTGATATAGAATGATGCGCAGCATCTTGCCGTTCCAGTGCATGACTCCTCTTCCTTTGATTGGGACGAGTGATTTCTGAGAAGGCACTTGCAATTTCCATGCAGTACTGAATTCTGTGAACGTCTAAAATTCTGAAGCAGAAGGCTTGTGTAACCCACCTACCACGCTAACATGGAAAGTGGTCTTTTACTGAGGGGTGCAATCCAGCCAGTGGTGCTGTGCCAGTGCTATGTGGCAGCGCCACTGTGGGGGTGCCAACTGGTGCTAGCGCTCTTGGACCGACGCTAGCAGTAGTGTTGTCCTGAGACTGCTGGGGCTGAGCCACCTTGTGTCAGCCGAGCCTGACTGACACAAGGGTGGTTCTGGGAGGAAGGGGCGGGTGGGCAGGCTAGTGGGCGTGGCCAGTGGTGTCATTCAAATGATTTAGGAACAGGAACTCACTTTTGATTGGCACTTGTCGGGAACCCGGAACCAGCCACGGAGCCCATTAGGATCCGGAACGCCCGTTCTGGTCCGTTCCCCCTGAATGACATCACTGCCTTTGCCCCCCTAGGAATCTGGAGTCGCTCCCTTTAACCCTCTGAGTGCCGGCCAACCAAGAAGAAAAGCTCTTTGCAGAGGAATTGGGAGGGGGGAGGAGGGAGAGTGAAGTGGGCGGAGTCAGCCCTAATTTTAACTAGTGGAACTGAGTTCCCCCACGTTCCCCCTGCATGACATCACTGGGCGTGGCCAGCCGGGGGAGGTGGGTGGGGCTGGGATGGAGCTGCTAGCAAGTTTGATCCAAGGAACAAACATGCCCTTGCCCCGGGGAGGCTCCCCAGTGCACCGAAGGTCTGGCCTTGCCATTCCAGCGCAACTTAGGATTGCGCTCTGAGTCCGCCCATTGGTCCACTGAGCTCAATACTGCCAGCACAGACTGGCAGCAGCTATCCAGGGTCTCGTGTAGAAGTTTTTTCCAACCTACATGGGTATGCTGGAGACTGAACCTGTGAGCTTCTGCAAGCAAAACACGTGCTCCACCGGTAAGCTTTGGTCCCTGCTTAGACTGACAAGAGCAGTCCCAAGCGAGAACGAGGTTCCGCGTTACAGCTGGCCGGCACGTCTCTGCATTTTGCTGTCCTGACTCAGAAGAGCCAAGCAGGCTGGCTTGACTTCCAGTGCAACTTCCCTGTTCCTGCCTCTCTGTACAGCTCCTGCCTTCTGGGGATAATTTCCTGCCCAGCTTAATTCTCCTAAAGCTCAGTGTTTAAACTTTCTTCCAGTGATTTATCATTTTATTTATAAACAAAGGGTTAAACCTTTTTGAAAAAAAACACACACACACGAAACGGTTCACTTTGTGTCTTGGCAAGTTTCTGCTCGGCCATGGCTCAGATTGGCCAAATATGGTAGTTTTCTTTTGTGGAGAGCGGGAAGGACAGCGGTGCCTGTGGAAGAGCTGAATTCAATGCCATGCTTTGGCTGGGAGACATGGAGGGGGAGACATGGGGCTGCGTTTGTCAGGGGTGGGGGAGCGTCGTCATGTGACAGTCAGACAGGACCCTGAGCCATGTATGGAAATGGGGGAGGCTGTGGCCAGCCGAGAGGAGACAGGAGAAAGCTGACTGTCTGTAGTCTCCAAGCAACCATCAAGGAGGCACCCACCCCACCTCTGGACCACCAGCAGAGTTTCCGTGGCTTTTGTTACCTTCCTGCCCCATTCCTTTGCCCAGCAGTTGTGATCCACAAAATTGCTTTGCCGCACAGATGAGATCATCCCACCTCCCGCAAATGCCACAAGAAGCCAAGCCTGCCTTATGCCCGGGCAAAGGAGAGGTTGGAATCCTGGACTGGAATCTTGCTCAGAAATTACGTTTGGGTGGACATCATACGACCTGTGGAATTGCCAGCCCTCCGGGATTGGCCTAGAACCTCCAGGGATCGGCATCCATCTCTAGATCTAGACGCCTGGAGACAGGGCCGGCCTTAAGCCCATGTGACCAGTGTCGTCACGTCGGCCCCGTACCTTGGAGGTCCCTGCACCAGCACAGCGAGCAGATCACCTACTGTGGCAGCCGGGTCTCTGTAGGCTGTAAGTCAGTGGGGTGAGCATATCGGCTTTACCTGGGGCCCTCCCACTTGCCTCTGCCTCCATATGGCCCAAAATGGGCCTCCTGGAAGCAGTTGGTGGTGATGTCCTCCTGTTTGCCACGGTTTGCATGCAGCACCACAAATGCTCTCCTTGGTGAGTGGGGGGTCCTGCGGGGAGATTGTCCCCCATGGGAATGCTTCACATTGCCCCCCTCCCAGTGATGGGATCTACAAATGAACAAGGGGAACGCTGGGCGGGACTTACGCGTGATTGGCTGCCTGTCCGTAGCGTTCTGCAGCTGTCCTGGCCTCGGGGGGGGGCTGCCCCCGGTTAGTGTGCCCCCCGCTGCTCCCCCAGGCACCTGGCGCGACCCTCACCTGTCCCCCGCGGTGAGCAGGAGCCCCCCGAGGCCAGGGCAGCCACGGAACGCTACGGACGGGCTGCCACTCAAGCGGAAGTCCCGCCTACGTCCCGCCCAGCGTTCCCCTTGTTCATTTGTAGATCCCATCGCTGGCCCCCCCACTCCTGGAGCCTGCCTGGAGATATTAACAGGGCCCTCCTTGGCTTAATGACACTGCTATGAGGGAAAGGAGACATCTCCTGGAGTACCTTCTATCAGAGGTGGCAACCCCCCACCCTCCACCCCACACGCTCACAGTGTTTGCCTGCATTGAGATATGGAGAGACTTTCTCCTGCTGACTGGAGATGCAGGTTGGCCAGGGCTCCTGACCATGGGGACAGGCCCCACCTCTCCCCCAGGCCCAGCATGTATGTAGGCAAACGCAATGTGTGTAGGGGAGTGTGTTGGTGCACAACCTGCAGTAAGCAGGGCTGATGTGAATGTGATTCTGAACCAAAGTTTGGATCAGGCCATAGCTGGGGTTGCTCAGCCTAACCTACCTCATAGGTTATTGACAGCGGCGTCACACAGCCGGAATGCTGGGCAGGAGGAACGGGTGAGTGGCAGCCCGCCCATTGCGTACCGCTCCGTTTCGCCGGGGGCGGGGAAGACGGTGAAACGGAGTGGTACGCAACGGGCGGGCTGCCGCTCACCCGTTCCTCCCGCCCAGCATTCCGGCTGTGTGACGCTGTTGGCTGTTGCTCAGATAAAATGGTGGTGGGGGAAGCACCTTGGAGGGAAGATAGAGGGGAAAATGTAATAAACAACCATCCACATAGATATGCAGCTGGCTCTGGCCCCATATGCAATTTTGCTCCCATTCCTTCTCTTGGGACTTCTGCAGAAGGACTCCCCCATGGATCCTGGCCAGATCTCCTTGCCATAAATATGCCTCCCCAGTGTGTCCTGCTGCTCCCTGACAGCAGGAACAGGTCAGTCTTACCTCCAGGGATCCAGAGGTCGACTAGGAGATAAGCAAACAGGAACACAATCCATTGGGGAAATTCTTCTCCAGAAGCCCAGCTGAACGGAAGACGAGAAAAACTCCCCATGCGCAGAACTGGCAACATCTCAGGCCCAGGTTGGGGCAGGACAGAGGAAGGCAAATGATGGAGGGAAGGCTTAAAGGGGGAAGGAAGGGGGAGGAAGAGGTGGCCAAGGTTTCTATCATCATCCATGTGGTGGAGAAAGTGGAAAAAGGAAAGGTTTTCCCCGTCATAGTTAGAAGTGTGTGTGTGTGTGTGTGTGTGTGTGTGTGTGTGCATGTTTGGGGGAAAAACAGGAGCAGGAGTGTTCCCCAGTTTCTTCACCTCCACCTGTTCTGTGGCAGCAACACAACACTTGGTGGCCTCCCTTTGTTCCCCATAAGCGCAGAATGACCCGATATCACACAGAGCGCAGTCCTCACCTGGAGTTAAGCTGGCACCGTTAGGCCAGCAAAGTTTGGCCGGCACAATGCGTTTGGACCACTCTCGGAGTCAGAGACGCCAGCACACAGACATGCGCCATCCTCCCTGACTCCGAGCGTGGTCCAAAAGCGCTTTACAGTGGCCCTTTGCTGGCCGAACTGTGCTGGCCTAACTTCAGGTTAGGATCGTGCCCCCAGTCAGGCGGCTGCTCTGGCCACCCCACTGGCCGCCAATTCGTTTCCAGGCTGAATTCAAAGTGCTAGTTTTGATTTTTAGGGCACAATCCTAACCTGGAGTTAGGCAGCATACAGACAGGCGCCGTCCTCCCTGAATCCAAGAGTGGTCCAAAAGCGCTTTACGGTGTCCCTTGTGCCGGCCAAACTTTGCTGGCCTGACTGTGCTGGCCTAATGCCAGGTTAGGATTGCGCCCCCAGTATTTAATTCATTGGGGTTTCTGCAGGAAAAAAAAAGTAGCTGCTTGTTGGGACCTGCAAAGAGGCCCCCCATCACCTCTATATGTTGCCCCACCCTCATTTCCCCATCCCTACATTAACCTGGATTGATTTTGCCTTGATGGGAATACTTATGCACCCCAATCTTCCTTTCCTCTCAGGATCTATGCTCCCCACTTGCCCTCCCTGCCAGTCCCTCACCAACCCTAAGGAAAAAAAAAATCCTTACCTGGGAGAAGGGAGGAGGAAACAGGTGATGGAGAGCAAGACAGTCGTGTGGACCAGAAGCCGCTCTGTGGGGGCCTCTCTTGCCCTCCACTGCCTGGCACCCCCTTTCCTTCTGCAAGGCAAAGATGATTTTCTTTTTGGATAATGTTGTGCAAAGAAGCCAGTCCAGAAAAGTCATCGTGCTACAGATCAGTGCAGTGGTGTCATTCAAATGATTTAGGAACAGGAACTCACTTTTGATTGGCACTTGTCGGGAACCCGGAACCAGCCACGGAGCCCATTAGGATCCAGAACGCCCGTTCTGGTCCGTTCCCCCTGAATGACATCACTGCCTTCGCCCCCCCCTAGGAATCCGGAGTCGCTCCCTTTAACCCTCTGAGTGCCGGCCAACCAAGAAGAAAAGCTCTTTGCAGAGGAATTGGGAGGCAGGAGGAGGGAGAGTGAAGTGGGCGGAGTCAGCCCTAATTTTAACTAGTGGAACTGAGTTCCCCCGCGTTCCCCCTGCATGACATCACTGGATCAGTGGTCTCCAAACTATGGCCCGGGAGCCAAATCGCCACAAGGTTTTATTTGGCCCGCAGCAACTTAAAAAAATTGACATTTTTACTCAATATGTATCCTTTCTCAGTGTACGCATGGCATTCTTAGTGACTTCTAAACATTTCCTCCCCATCTGAAATGAGGAATGTGAGGGGCAACAGAAAATCGGAACCACTGCTATCTTCCCGCGTGTATGAAAGGTGCAAGCATCCCAAGATGAAAGGCCTTTCAATTATGAATGTGTGAAGCTGTCCGGAGTTGTAGTGTCCATCTGGTCCTTTTTCATCTCCCTCAACTGGCAGCCCCCCCCATCTTAGGCAGAGCAGGGTCTTTCCCAGAACTGCTGCCCAAGAGAGATGCTTTTCACTGGAGCATAATGTTTTGCCCAGGTGCCCGAGGCAGTGATGTCACAATGCCATGTGACATTGTGATGTTGTGACATCATGAAGACATGTGACATCACTTCTCTCTGCGGGTGGGATACTGCTGGCCTTGTGTACCCCGTTCCATGTTCTGTGGAGGCCCTGGAGCCTCTATGGAATGGGGTGTGCTAAGCCAGCAGCGTTCCACCCTCGGAGACAACCTGGGGAGGGGCCTGGGAGGGGCCTAGGGTAGTCATGAACCCCCCTGGCATAGTGCCCGTGGTATGGCTCCACGCTGTACTGACCTATCAGTCCTGTACTGACCCGGCCATTGGTCCAGCCAGCCAGCGGTGTTATGCTGCCGGAACGCTGGGCGGGACATCTGGGTGATCGACAGTCTGCCCGTCGCGTTCCGAAGCGTTACGCCATTGGCGTAACATACGCAAGTGGCGCAATTGGTTACGCAAACGGTGTAACGCTCCGGAATGTGACGGGCGGGCTGTCAATCACCTGGATGTCCCGCCCAGCGTTCCGGCAGCATAACACTGCTGCATCCAGCCCCTATTTTCTATGCTGAGTGACAGCCATTGCCCAGGGTCTCAGCCAGAGGTCTTTCCTTGCCCGGTCTCACCCCAAACTCTTCCCCTGCAAACACCTGGGTGGAGTTCAAGAGCTCTCTTATTGTTAAGTTGGCCGTTTGGGTCCTGAGTGCTTCTCAAGTGGGATTCTCAAGTGGGATCTTTGGCCCCTCCTGGCACCATGGCTAAAAATATCCCCTCCTCATTGCACAAACTGAAGAGCCTCATTTAAGAAAAACACTGTGTGACGCGGCGGGAGATGGAGGGCTCCTCGGCCAAGAGCCTTTGCCGCCCTAAGTCCACACTTTCAACCTGGTAAAAGCACTTTATTAATGAGACTGGGATGATTACACTGCACAGGGCTGCCAGACACCCACTCATAAATCCTTCATGGCCACAGTCCAGCTGCAAGAAAGCCCCACTGAAGCCCAGAGGATCTGCAGCTTAATTGGAGAGCCTGGGAGAGAAGGCAGTGGCTGGGGGAAGCCTAGCTGAGCGAAGCTGACTTTTCTCCTTGTCCCTCTGCAGGTATTTGGGGCCTGTGGCCTGCCAGGGGCGTGAGCCCGTGGCAAAGAGCCAAAGGGCTTTTTGCCTGTGGCTCTTTGCCATGTGGATCCAGGGCCTGAATGCCTGCTGCTGCACGACACCCTTTGGACGATCAGTTGTCACCCACCTCTTTTCTCCCCGGTGTATCCCTTGGAGGTAGGGAGGCTTCATGGCAGCAAATTAAATCTTGGATGCCTGGAGTGTGAGTGTGTGCGGCGGTGGTAGAGAGGGGGTGAGAGGGGGCCCTTGCCTCAGTGAGAGGGGCAAGATGTGTACAGCCTCCCAAATCTCAGTGAGGGGGGGGGTGAGAGTTGCTGTACTAGGCAGTTATAGATTGGTTTCAAGTTGGTTGATAATGAAGTGAGTGGGTTGTGTTTGGGGTATGTGTGTGGTCAAAGATTTGAAGGCTGACCCCGCCGGGAGTTAATGTGTTTGACACCTTGAGGGAATTCGGGGGGGGGGGCAAGAGTAGCCGCCATCAGTAGAGTTACGGGTAAAGGAAGATACGGGGGTTGGGGTCAGGCAGGTTGTTATAGGAGAACGAGGGTCAATCGTAGACAGACTGTCCCTCTTTCTCCTAACCCTCTGACCCTTGGCACTCTGGGCAATGATCCCCTGCAGAGGCAGATTTACAGGGAGGGCAAAGCTCTAAGTGTTGCAAGGAGACTTACCCTGTCATGTAAACCCGTCCTCTCCCTTGCTGCTGTAGCCAGTAAGCAATGCCAAGATGTTGCTTTTCCCTGTGAGGATTGGCTAAAATGGTGCAGGGGAGGAGTGATTTCCACTGCAAGGTAAGGCTTCTTGCAAAACCTAGAGCTTTGCCCTCCCTTAGATCTGCCTCTGATCCCCTGATTCTGAAACTGCTGCTTCTGAATGCCAGGTCAGTGAGTAATAAGACCTGCCTCATTCAGGATTTAATCCTGGATGAAGGTGCTGACCTGGCATGTATCACGGAGACTTGGCTGGCTGAGTCAGGAGGTGCAAGTCTCTCCCAGACTTGTCCTCCAGGTTTCCGGGTACTGCAGTAGCCACGACTACAGGGGCGGGGAGGTGGCGTTGCTATGGTCTACCGGGATACCATCCATCTCACCAGGTACTCTGTTCAGCAGTCCACCGGGTTTGAGTGCCTTCGTGTTGTGCTGGAGGAGCGAGACAGAACAGGGATTCTGTTGGTGTACCGCCTGCTGTGCTGCCCAACAGTCTCCCTACCTGAGCTGACAGGGGTGATCTCGAGCATGGTGTTGGAGCCCCCTCGCCTATTAGTGCTGGGGGACTTTAATGTCCATGCCAAGGCCCCAGGAACAGCTGCAGCTCAGGACTTCATGGCCGCCGTGGCAACCATGGGTCTGTCTCAGAGAATATCCGCCCCGACGCATGATGCGGGACATACGCCGGACCTGGTGTTAACTGCTGGGTAGGTTGGTGGTGATCTGGAGGTGGAGAAGATTGAGATCACTCCTTTGTCATGGACAGATCACTGCTTGGTGGGATTTAGGTTCATCGTGGCTTTTCACCTCTGCAGCGGTGGGGGATCGCATTGTATGGTCCGCCCCCGGAGACTGATGGATCCGGATGGATTCCTGAGAGCTCTGGGGATTTTCCTGTTGCCAGAGCTTGTGACCCATCCGGTACCCTGGTCGACCTCTGGAATAGGGAGATGACCAGGGCCCTGGATGAGATCACTCCTGAGCGGCCTGGACCGTTGCCTGGAGGCAGGTGGGGACTGGATGTGGGCGAACAAGCTGAAATTAAATCCGGATAAGACAGAGGTTCTCCTGGTCCGGAAGGCTACAACTCGGGTATTGGACTATCATCCTGCTCTGAATGGGGTTGCACTCCCTCTGAAGGAGCAGGTCTGCAGCTTGAGAGTTCTCCTGGATCCGCAGCTGCTCCTGGACTCCATGCCCTTTGCTCAGCTTCGGCTGATTCGCCAGCTGCAACCATACTTGGGTCACTCACACCTGGCCAAGGTGACCCATGCCCTGGTGACATCTAGATTAGACTACTGCAATGCCCTCTACGTGGGGCTGCCTTTGAAGATAGTCCGGAAGTTGCAACTAGTGCAGAACGCGGTTGCCGGGGCTCGTCGGTTTGACTCAGTTGGGCCGTTGCTTCGGCGGCTGCACTGGTTGCCTGTTCATTTCCAGGCCCAATTGAAAGTGCTAGTTTTGACTTTTAAAGCCCTTTTCGGCTTGGGTCCAGGGTATTTGAGGAACTGCCTCCTTCCCTACAATCCTACCCATGCTCTCAGGTCATCGGGGGGGGGGGCACTGTTCACTGTGCCGCCATCAGGTCAGGTGAGGGGGATGGTGGCCAGGAACAGGGCCTTCTCGGTGGTGGCTCCACGGTTGTGGAATTCCCTCCCCTTGGAGGTAAGAACAGCTCCCTCGCTAGAAATCCTTTGGCGGGGTCTTAAGACCTTTCTTTTTAAGGAAGCATTTAATTGTTGGCATGCTGGGTTGTCATTTTAACTTGTATTTTAAATTTTAATTTGTAATTTTTAAATCTGCAATTTTAATGATTGTATTGTCCATTGTAGTCTGTTGCTTTTTAATTATCTTTTTTTTTCTTTTTAAATTTTATTCTGTATTTTTTATTGTAAGCTGCCTAGGGTGCCCTAACATAGAAGCAGAAGGACAGGGTAAAAATTCATTAAACAAACAAACAAACAAACAAACAAACAAACAAACAAACAAACAAACAAACAAACAA
>JAJKFI010000036.1:4923518-4934656 GCA_029204185.1 Lerista edwardsae | reverse complement strand
CACACACACACACACACACACACACACACACACACACACACGTGTGTGTGTGCACATAAACACACTTGATATGTTTTTGACGACAAAATAGTATGGTTGGTTGCCATCAACCACGCTGCCTTCAGGCTGATGGAATCTGCTCTTGTTTTAGGCAGCTCAGCAGGAAAAAAGAGGGAGTCCGGTAGCTGGAGGGGTGGCAACATGTAGTATCTGGAAGTGGTTCAGCAGTGATGCAATGGCATCGTCATGTCGTTGCACGCACTGCCAAATTGCTTCCTGGGTGACCATTTCTGGCCATTTGGAGCCTCCGCGGGAGGGAGGTGTAAAGACACACCCACCGCCAAATGGGCAGAAGAGAGCGACGAAAATGATGACAGGGCTGGGGCACCTCCCTTATGAAGAAAGACTGCAGCGTTTGGGGCTCTTCAGTCTGGAAAAAAGGCGCCTGAGGGGGGACATGATTGAGACATACAAAATTATGCACGGGAGGGATAGATTTGAGAGAGGGATGTTCTTTTCTCTCTCTCACAACACCAGAACCAGGGGGCATCCGCTGAAACTGAGGGTTGTGAGAGTTAAAACAGATAAAAGGAAATATTTTTTTTACTCAGTGGGTAATTAAGCTATGGAACTCCTTGCCACAGGAGGTGGTGGTGGCATCTGGCCTAGATGCCTTTAAAAGGGAACTGGACAGATTTCTGGAGGAAACGTCTATCGTGAACTATAGGCTATGACGGGTTGTGCAACCTCCTTACATTAATAGTAGGCTACCTCAGAATGCCAGGTGCAAGGGAGTGGCAACAGGATGCAAGCATCTTGTTGTCTACTGAGCTCCCTCAGGCACCTGGTGCGCCGCGGTGAGATACAGGAAGCTGGACTAGATGGGCCTTTGGCCTGTTCCAGTGGGGCTCTTCCTATGTTCTTATGGGCCCAGGCCTCCCTGTGGCACAGCCAGCAGCCCTTCAGGGCGCATCATCAGTGCGGACCGTACTGCTTCCTATGCTGCTTGCCTAGTGTCCATGATGTACATCTAGTTTGTACATCTGATGATCCCATCCACCTGCAAGGCAGCGTTGGCGGAATGCGTGTTCCACCAGCACTGGTTGCTGCAAAACGGCCGTAAAGTGCTTTGTGATGCCGTAAAGGGACCCAGTGTGCCGGCGGGAAGGCTGGACGGAGACCAGGAGAGCCTGGTGCAGGGGACGAATACAGCAGGGGGAGATGACAGAAGGGGCACTTATGGGTGGGGATGGGCGAATTGGGTGTATGAAGGGGCTGGTTCGGTGGTGTCAGTTTGGCATGCCCAATCCTGAGCCGCTTCCTGGGCCTGATCCGCCTGTACAGGTAAGCATGGATTTGCACCAGTGACATCACGGTGGCAGGTCCAGGTTGACACATATCAACTGCTGGGCATGCCTTTCCCCAAACCCTGAGACCTCCAGCAGCCACTGTGGGGTGCAGTGCAGCCCATGCCAGCACCACTGCACTGCTGTGAGGATTTAGGTAGGACTGGTATAAGAGAAGGAGGACCAAGTCCTTGATTCAGGGCGCAATCCCAACCTGGAGTTAGGCTGCCACAGTTAGGCCGGCACCAGGGCCACTGTAAAGCACATTTGGACCACTCTCGGAGTCAGGGAGGATGGCGCAGGTCTGTGTGCCGGCCTCTCTGACTCCGATAGTGGTCCAAACATACTTTACGGTGTCCCTTGTGCTGGCCAGACTTTGCTTCATTTACCTCATATTTACCTCAGAATGTTACCTCAGAAATTTACCTCAGAATGCCAGATACAAGGGAGTGGCATTTGGACCACTCTTGGAGTCAGGGAGGATGGTGCAGGTCTGTGTGCTGGCCTCTCTGACTCCGAGGTCCAAAGTTACTTTAAGGTGTCCTTTGTGCCAACCAAACGGGGCTGGCCTAACTGTGTCGGCCTCACTCCAGGTTAGGATTGGGCTCTTAAGGATATATTTGGATTTTGTTTTGCAACGTGATTATCCGTTGAATATCAGCCTGGGCATTTTATACTAGAAATTATCTAAATAAGTAAAGGCAAACAACCTGCTGGGTTCAGGTTTAGAACAGAACAGACAATGCAGAAAACTAGTTAGTCAGGTCCAAGTTTAATGTAATATTCAAGTTGCTTAAAGCCCCTCTAAAATACAGGCCTTTTAGCCAGGTGGCAAAAGGCAGACATGCCTCTTAGGGAAGGAAGTCTGTTGTGCAGGGCAGGTGTTGCAGCTTAAAATATTAGTATTCCTCCTTCCCACTTGCTACTCAGACCAGGGAAATTTACAGGCATTGCTCTGTTGCCTACAAGGGCATGTTTTGGCAGGCAGAGGGCGCTGTTGGCCTCAACTCTGCTATAGGACCTTTACTTTATAATGGCCAGTGCTGACACTGCTACTCTTCTGTTCAGGAGACTTGAAGAAAGAAAGTGGGGTATGACTTGCTATGTATTACAGCTGCTCCGCGCTTCAACCTTCAGTAGCAACACAGTGTGGTCTGGTCTAATCCAGATCCTTATCACCAGTCTGGCTTCAACCACACTTTTGAGCTTCTGGCTCTCTGATTCTTTTCTGCCTATACAAGAGCATTTTGACTACTTCTTCTGACTGCTTGATCCTTGTGCTGGGACTAGACCCTGGCCTGGTCCTTGTGGGCTTAGATTGGGATCTGCTGGGAGGTCTCTAGTTTGCAGTAGCTTTGCAAGGTTTGACTGTCAATGCTTTAAAAAGGTAAAGGTTTTCCCATGACCGAATGGTCTAGTCGTGACCGACTGTAGGGGGCAGTGCTCATCTCTGTTTCAAAGCCTGTAGAGCCGGCATTTTGTCCAAGGACAAGCTTCCATGGTGATGTGGCTGGCCTGACTATATGCTGTAGCGCACGGTTACCTTCCCACTTAAGTGGTCCCTCTTTATCTACTTGCATTTAGGTGCTTTCGAACTGCTAGGTTGGCAGGAGCTGGGACAAGCAACAGGAGCTCACTCCGTTGCACAGTCTTGAACTCCCAACCTTCCGGTCGGAAAGCCCAGCAGCAGCAGTTTAACCCGCTGAGCCACCACGTCAATGCTTTAGAAACAAGTAAAATTCCAAATAAAACAATTATCCACCTCTGCTGGCCTTGGGTGCACATACGTCAGCTTCTCTCTCAAGTGTAGTATTCTCTTATAAAACAGGAGTAAAAGAGTTGGTTGCTTTTCACCGGGTTTTCGTGCAGCTCTGTTGGCCACTTTCAATTTCGTGTCAGAACCCTTGATCTGTAGTAACTCAGATGCAGATTTGTGTGCTTGTATGTGCAGGTTGTCCCAGTGGGTACCCATGGGATGCTGCAGAGAATTGCCTCCCCTGAAATCCCATTTTGTGTCTAGCTGTGATTAGTAGACTTCTGGGGACCAGCTCCAAAATCAGGTCAATCTGACACTCCTTAAGTCTGCCCAATCCTGTCCTAGATATCTCCGGCCATACCTTTGTCAAACACAGGATGAAAGTCTGCCAGGAGTTCAGTTCACACTGTTGCGCTGCCTGGGTTGTTTGCACCGCTCAAAGTCTGTTTGGACCACTCTTGGAGTCAGAGAGGCCGGCACACAGACATGCACCATCCTGCCTGACTCAGAGAGTGTTCCAAACATGCTTTACAGTGGCCCTTGTGCCAGCCAAACTTTGCTGGCCTAATGGGGGCAGCCTCACTTCTGGTTAGGATTGCGCCTTGAGTCAGACCATAAGTCCATTAAGCTCATTGTTGCATACACTAACTAGCCATGACTTGGCTGGGTATCAGACCAGGCTTTTTCGTAGCTCTGTCTGGAGATGCCAGGGATTGAACCTTGCACTTCTGTGTGCAAAGCATAGACTCTGCCCCTCCCCATCATGTGACTGAATCCAAGATCAGGGATTTCCAATGCAGATGGACACACCGTTCCATACGAACATTTCCCACACTGCAACGACCAGTGTGGGTGGTCTATATTTACATGGGCTGGTATTCTCAGGAATCTTTCAGATTGCCCATTCCCCTGGAAAAAATGGTCCCACAGCTTAAACTGGCTCCTTTCTAAACTATTTATTTTAAGGCTTTCAAACACGACAAGCAACAGCGAAGTTAAGTGCACATTGAAACCATTTAAACACGTAGCTCACAAAAGCCTCTAGCTAAGAAGGAGCTTACATTAAAAAAAAAAAAAGTTAAGTGGATTAAAGGAAGGAGCCTGATACACAAAGCACCCGAGCAGGAAAGCAGTCGCCCTGCCACGGTTTGGCAGGAAGGGGAGCCTGGGGAGGGGATCGCTGCTGTGGTCTCCCCAGTGCTCTGCTTTCCCAAAGGTGCAAACAAGGCTGTCGAATAGCACTCCATGTGCATAGCCTTGGGGCAGCCCCTGCGCACCTGAACTGATCCTTGCTCAGCTTTCTCAAGCTGGCGAACCCTAACTGGGGTGCGACACAAAGCGTTTGTCTTCTGCGAAGGACCAACATGAGACAGAGGGCAAGTGGCTAGCCATGCTCCCTCCCAATCAGTGGGTGGTTAGGAGACACACTTCTGGATCCCCTCCAGTGATGTCATCCGGGTGCGCCAGGAACCGGAACGCCCGGATGATTGGCAGCCCTCTGCCCCTATGGCGGAGGCCAGCCACGCCTCCCTGCACCTCCCTGCACCTCGAATCGCTCCATTTCAGAGCGATTCAGACACGCGGGAGGACGGGCGGGCCCAGGAACAGCTCACCCGTCCTTGGGAGAGGCGGCGCGGTCCGGGCCCATCTGCGGAACTAGCGGAATGGCGTACCGGACTGTTCCACCAGGATGACACCGCTGATCCCCTCCCTTCAGGACTTGTCTGCAGACAGAGACAAGTGCTGAACATGGAGATGCTCAGGGGCATGGCCAGGGAGTATGTGATGGCTGGTGGGTGTGCGCTTATTTGTCCTCTGTGTGTGTCGGCAAAAAAGGACACTATGTAGCTTTGCAACTGTTTGAAGTCTCCGGGCTGACGTATACTACAAAGTGGCATTGGCTTTATATCAGTTGAACTGTCATGTTTTCCCCACTGGGACAGTGCTGTAGCTATGGGGTGGGTGTGGTGTGGTGACGGTAAGTATTGCAGGCGTCATAACATGCAGTATAAGCAGCCTCTCCCACTTGATGATGGCGAGAGGGATGGGCTACTTGCACAGTTATTATTGCCGTAGGAGGTGTGGTTGAGCTGCTGGCACTGCCTGAAGCTAAGCAGGAGAATCTGTGGCTTGTTTTTGGATGGGAGACGGATGCCAGGCTGTGACAAGCTGCAGGACCTGTGGTGGCAGAACAGAGTCGCTGTGGAGCTGATTAGCTCACCGCAAGTGAGAGTTGCAGTGGAGTGTGTGAGAAGACCAGCCGGCAAAGAAGGGAATACGGCCTTGAGGACCTGTCCAGGCTGGACTTGCGATTGCCTGCTGAGGCTTGATGGCAGCAGCCAAAGGAGAGAACCACACTGTGAAGGCTACATCTGGGACTGAGGATTGGCGGATCACAAGAATACTGTAGATTTGTAAAAAAAAACCCATTGAAAAAAATGGTGGTTTAGACTAGCCTGCTCATGTAAGCCGCCTTGGGCATTGGCTTCAGCTTGGAAAAGGCGGAGTATAAATTCTTCAAATAAATAAATAAATAAATAAATAAATAAATAAATAAATAAATAAATAAATAAAATACAGCACCTCCTATAGCTATGCTTCTGTCCTGGTGATGGTGCTGAGAATATTGTCAGAGATGGCCAACCCCAATCCCTTCACACAACTACTTTTCACAGGGGGCCTGAAGACAGAGATGACTCCTGCTGCTAACTGGGTAAAGAGACACTTTTCCAAGTGGCGCTCATCTTATATTTAAGAGGGGGGGGAGAGTAACTGTCCTTTTTCACCCCCGCATGTATCTCTTCTAGTAGTTCTTTGCTGCTGCTTATTCTGCATCTTTTTAGATGGTGATGGTGACCCCTTTTTTGGGACATTGAGAGCCCAATCCTATGCTGGCCTACTCAAAAGTAAGTCCCATTGTCTCCAAAGGGGACTTGCTCTCTGGAAAGTGTGCATAGGATTGCAGCCTTAATTATTTGATTTTTGTCTGTAAACCGTTTTGTGAACTGTTTTGTTGAAAAGTGGTACGGTATATAAATATCTTAATAATACTATTAATATTAAACCAACTTCAATCTGGGGGGGGGGCATGGCGTGTGCAGCCACAATCTACAAAGGTAGTGAAAGACAACAAGATTATTAGAAAAAAGCCTAACAGATTTTACAATTAAGATGGGGGTCTTCGTCTATTACAAGCACCTGACTCATTTCACATCATTATGTGGTGAACATCTTTGACTACAAATGTCCTTAAGTCACGCTGTTTATACTGGGTTTTAATGCTGCTGTTTTCGTGATTATTAATATATTTTTTTAGTCTGAGCCTGTGATTATTATTTTGGTTTAATGTTGGTAAACCGCTTTGATCCCTTGGTCTAAAAACCGTGGTCTAAAAACACAGTAAATCTATAAATGGGTAAAAGTCACCAGGCAAAAGTGGGGAAGCAATTGACTATTTATAGCTGTCGACAGACCATCTTTTCCGAATTGAATTGCTTCCTAATATTCCAGGAAGATCGACGAATGGGACCTAATGACTGGGGAGGGTCTCCTACTGGGTGGCTCTCCCACCCTTTTTCTCTGTTTCAAGTGTTTGGGTGAGACACCCACTGGAGTTTGGACAAAATGCAACATTTTAGCTAGGAAGAGGGGGTCAAAAGAAAGCAGAAAAAAACCAGATTCTGTTTTAGGTCCTGCTGCACAGAAACTGCTGCACAGAAACACACTCCTTATTTCTCCTTGACTTCTCTTTCTTTCAGCAGACTAATCAGGACAATAATATTTGGTTGCTGTTATGGTTGCAGATCTGCCACCTATCAGTGAGGAATCTACCTGTAGATCCCAATCTGCCTCCCCTCTCTTCTTGACTTAATAACAGAGTATGCATGTTGTCTGCCCCGTAAACCCGATTCCTCTGAGCCAATCCACCACTGACATCTGCTCAATAGCCTTCTTATGGCTTTTCATCCTGGCAGCAATGATAAGATTTGCTCTCCATTCCCAATCTTCTTAGAAACCAACGGACAGCACTATGCTCTTAAGAGTACGCAAGTAGCACAATCATTGAATTTCATGCCAGTCCTCAGCAGGAATAGATGGATGTATCAGAGCACAATCCGTGACAAGCGTTCCCATCCATTGATTGATCTCCAACAAGCCGCAACTCTTCCCTGTCTTTTTCACACCGTCACAGCCTCACTGTGCACAGAGCACATTTAACAGAGGCACATCAGCCTTGCCGGTTGAGGTGTCTGGAGGAGCACTCAGACATCACCCACTAATAGAGACCATGCTTCGTATCTTAACTGCAAACCTCGAAAGTCCCTGAGGCAGGACCTCTCCCCTCCCCTCTCTCTCACACAGTCTGCTTCCACTTGTTCTAGCCAGAGAAAATCGAACTCCTTACCTGCCTGCACAGCCGGGGTGAACACACTGAATGGCTCCTTCCAGACCCCTGAATGGAGCAGCAGTCCCGTTCCTCCGCTGGGCTGCTCAATCCTCGGGCAGCCAGACCTCTTGGGTTTACTTTGACGTTGACGTCAGACAGAGTCCTTTTCCAGCATGCAGAATCTTTGGCACAGGGCAAGAAGGGAGGAATAAATGCGCCTGCTTCAGAGCAGTCTTTTGGACGGCGAGATGCTGGGCTCTGTCGGGGTGTCCCTGGTAAATGGTATGTGTCTGAGCCAATGCACATGTGTTACTTATTGCACACTTCTGCTGGGGCAGGGAAGAATGGCTTGAGACCTGAGGCTGCTGGTCCTTGAGTTGACGGGACAAAACTCACTCACTCACTCAGTGATGTCATTCAGGGGGAACGGACCAGGACGGCATTCCGGATCCTAATGGGCTCCGTGGCTGCTTCCGGGGTTTTTTTTTGTTTTGTTTTTCAACATTTGAATTTGAACTCAAAAGTGAGTTCCTGTTCCTAAATCATTTGAATGACACCACTGCACTCACTCCTGTTGTGGTGATGTCCATGGGCTTTACCAGGGGCTTAGACCAATTTGTGGAGTACAGGAATATCAGCCTGCATCTGTTAGCCGTGATAACTAAATGGAACCTCCATGTCCAGGGAGAGCATACCTCAGAATCTCACGTAAACAACTAGGACTGTCCATTTCAAGAGCCTTCTGGAGGACCTGGCTGGTGACTGTGGGAGGGTGCTGGACAAGATGGTCTGATCCTGCAGGCCAGAAGCTTTCCCAGGCCAGACGTTATCACTGATAATACCTGGATGGTTTTGTAAATAAGTCATGGCTGATTGTGCTTGTGCAGTGGAAGGGGAGAGTAGCAGGTCCTAATGTCACTGCAGAAATGCTTCCTCTTGGTGCTTTATACGTGACTAGGGGCGCAATCCAGTGATGTCATGCAGGGGGTACGTGGGGGTACGCGAGTACCGGTTTCTAGGATTACAGCTGGCCCCGCCCATTCTCCCGCCCACTCGTCGACTCTGCCCTCTGCAACGTTTGAATTTCCTGCATGTTTGAGTTGCCTGCATGTTCTCAGAGCCAGGCAGGCAGGCAGGCAGCGAGCGGAGCCTTTCCTTTCCTTGCCACTGAAAAATGAGTTGCTCTGGGGTTTTAACATGATGCCAGGCCTCCTTAACATGTTCTGGGGGTGCTGTGGAATACTGTTGCCACTGTTGGGTCAGTTTAAAATCATCTGAGGCCTCAAAAAGGGCTTTTTCATGTCACTTCCTGCCACGACCTCACTTCCGGCTTATGACGTCACTTCCGGTGGGCGGGTTCCGACACGTGCCAATCAAAAGTGAGTACCTGTTCTTAAATCATTTAGATGACACCACTGGCGCAATCCTAACCTGCGTGGGAACAGGCCGGGCGGCCTGTACTGTATCCAGCACAGGTTAGGCCACTGGAGCCTCCAGAGAGCAAGAGAACACTTGTCCCCCTACCCTGGGGCAAGTGCCAGCCACCTTTATGGGGCTGCTCAGATCTGCATTTAGGTTTAGCAGGCGCAAGTCTAAGCAAGCTGCTGTGGCCCAAATCAGGGCCGTGTGGCCTGGGAACAGGGTTTGGATCCAGCATAACTGACGGATCTGGGATCCTCCCCCTCCCCGGGCCGCCCTCCCTGCCGGCATGCCCTCCCTCCACCCCATTCTGTGCTCCCTCCCCCACCCAGAAACGTACCTTGTTGTCATGGCGGAGTTGCAGGGCCAATGCAACTGCCCTGTGTTGGCCCTGCGCACGTTGTGTTGCCATGGGTGCAGTGGTGTCAGCCTACCGGTTTGCTGGGCGGAGTTTTCGCGGTCGCTGGGCGGGTTTCCACGGTGATTGGCAGCGTGCTCGCTGCGTCCTGTTGCGTTATGGCAAAAGCACGCCCGCTGCAGCGGGCGGGCTTTCGCCATTACGCAATGGAATGCAGCAAGCACGCTGCCGATCACCGTGGAAACCCGCCCAGCGACCGCGAAAACTCCGCCCAGGAAACCGGTAGGCTGACACCACTGCATGGGTGTGCTTTACGGCACATTCACAACAGCGCTCAGCTGACGCAAGTGGCTTAGGGCTGCTCTGTAAATGTGTCTGAGAGCGCAGTCCTAACCTGGAGTTTGGCCGGCACAAGGGACACCGTAAAGTATATTTGGTCCACTCTTGGAGACAGAGAGACCAGCACACAGATGTGCGCCACCCTCCCTGATTCCGAGAGTGGTCCAAATGGGCTTTACGATGGCCCTGGTGCTGGCCAAACTTTGCCAGGTTAGGATTGTGCCCTCAATGAGAGTTACAAGACAGGAACTCTGAATCCCTCCCACATGCTAATTTGAAAGCCTAGAACTGATGAACACACTAACCATGTCCTCTTTTCAATGAAGAAAAAGTTATTGTCTCTAGAACTGAAAAGACATCTTTAAACAATTTCCCCTTCTGCTATTTTCACACAAGAATGTGGAAGTTTAAGATGAGAAATTGGATTCTTGTGGCTGTCCAGTAATCCCCACTGAATTCCCAATTAGAGGCATTTATTTGGCTCAATCTTCCCCCTTGTTTTCTTCCTACATAGCAAAAGGGCTCAATGACTGCAGGGCTGGCTCCACAGGTGGGACCCAATGGGAAACGTGCAGAGGGCTCATGCTTGTACAAAGACCTACAGCCATGCCAGTCCCTTTTCTGCGCTCTTTTCTGCACTCTTTTCTAGATTTTCCAGAATTCAAATATTGTGAAGGCACAATCCTAACCAACTTTCCAGTACTAAGCCCATGTGCCAAAGGGGCATGTGCTGCATCCTGCAATTGGGGAGCAGTCATGAAGTTTTCCTCAAGGTCAGGGAATGTTTGTTCCCCTACCTCAGAGCTGCATTGCCCTTACCCCGGTGCTGGGAAGTTGGTTAGGATTGCACCCTGAGTCTATCAGAAAAATGATTTGAGATGACATTATTTAAGAGGAAAAGTTGCTATTTTTTTTAAAGTGAAGTAGTTCTAAAAGGCCTTGATATTTCAATCTTCTCATGAGGGATCAGTCCCTCACCATTAGTGGCATTCCTACAGGGGGGCAAAGTGCTAAGTTTTGCAGAAGCCTGAGCGCCTGTGTAATCTGGTCGCTCCCCTTTGCCTTCAGAGCTATTTGTGGCTCAGAGAGCAACACCTCCAAGCCAGCTCTCCAAGCCGGGAAAGGCTCTTTGCAAGTAGCTCTTGAGGCAAAGGGGAGGAGGCTGCACAGGAGCTCATGCTTCTGAAAAACTTAGTGTTTTGCCCCCCTGTAAGAACTGCTCACCATAGAGAGATGATTTACATACATCAAAACATTTCTGAGATACAGCCAAAGTGGAGTTTCATCCACCAAATGACAGCCATGCATCTTGCCTGGAAACTGCAGTCATTCAAGATAGTCGTTCAAGATCGGTCCATTTTGTTGCTGCTGCTGTTGTTGTTCAGTCGCTAAGTCGTGTCTTTGTGCCCCCCTGGACCACAGCACGCCAGGCCTCGCTGTCCTGCACTAGCTTCCGGAATTCACCCAATTTCATGTACTTTTTTTGCCCGTGTGTGTGTGTGTGTGTGTGTGTGTGTGTGTGTGTGTGTGTGT
>JAJKFI010000036.1:4881301-4891765 GCA_029204185.1 Lerista edwardsae | reverse complement strand
CCTCCGCCCAGAACCACTCTTGCACCAGCTAGTTTGGCTGGTGCCCGAGCAGCGCAGAGTGCCCTTGGTCGGATGCTGCTGCTAGCCTGGGCCCAAGGGCGCCTTCAGGATTGCACCCTCCGAACAAACCAGCAGGCTGGCAGCTGGGCAGAGGCCCTGTTCAGTTGATCAACTAGCCATGGCTTACTGTGAACAGTAATCGTAAAGTGAGTCGCAGCAGCCCAATCCTATCCAACCCCGGCGCCCCACGTGGCACCCAGTGCTGGAACTGAGCTGGCTGGAGGTCTCCTCGGAGTCACGTGTGTTCCCTTACCCCACGCCATGTCCAGTCCCAGCCTGCCTAATGGGGCTGCTTCGATCTTCACCAGTAAAATTGCTAGTGCAAGTCTGAAAAACCCTGGGAAGGGCTTCCAGGCTGGGAAAGAGGGGTTAGGATCGTGCTCTCTCCAGTGGCTGCAGCTTTGGGTCTGATGCCAGTGGGAGGGTGCCGGACTTCCTGCAGTTGCAGGAATAATTGCAAATATGCTTTATGGCATGTTTATGACACCCAGCGCGAGCGCAGTGGTTGCTGAGCTGGCGCTAGGTCCAAACAGGCTTACATCGTTGGTAACTTCGTTCAAGTGAATTGCAACCATGACCTGACACAGGGCTCAATAAAGCAGGAAGTTGAAGGCAGGTTGAGAAGAGGCCAGCTTGTTCTGCTTTTGACACAGAATTCTGACCAGCACTGATCAAATATGTGCCCTGTTTTCCCCTGCTTTGCTTTCATCTTGGGCCCGATACTGGGGGTTTCAGGATCAGGGGAGAAAATCCTAAACCTCTCTCTCTCTTGAATTTCAAAGTTGGTGGATACATTTGCAGTGCCTTTTCCTGATCTTATCCTTCAGGGTCAGAAGGATGAGGCTGTCCTTCAGGGCCTCCTGGAGGTCGATGTGTCCACGCCTCGCTGCCAGACCCCTGGCATCCTTTCTAAGGATAAGCAAATGGAAAGGTATCAGCACACACACAGACCCACAAACAGCTTCAGCAGCTGTCAGGCTATGAAGAAAAACAAAGGTCACCAGTAGTAAACGGCTTGCCCTCCAAATTAGGTGATGTACTATAGGAGTAGATGGAACATTTGAAGATCAGCCACAATGGGTAAACAAGGCCCGCATTGTGAGCTGCAACCATAGGTGCCATTTAGGGGTGGCTCTGGGTTTTTCAGCCCCCACGTTGCCAGTCCCCCCTCCCCCGGCATCCAGCACCCACTGCTAACCTGCATGGTCTTTGGAAGACAGACTAGTGAAGCATGCGACGCCATTTTGACCCCTGGCACAGGCACACGATGTCTGCTCTCCTTACCAAGGGTGCTCTGGAGCCCAGGTCTTCCTGCTATAATGTGATTTAATTTAAAGGTGGGCGTGGCCACGTTATGTCAGGGGACATGGCCACATCAACATCAGGGGCGTGGCCACGTCAGCATCAGGGGCATGGCCACGGGCACCCCTAATTACAAAAGCAATTCGGCGCCACTGGCTGCAACCTATTTAATTAGAGAATGAAGAGTCTTGGCTGCACTATCACATCTTCAACGGCAATGCAAGTACACTGTAAAAATGGTGCTGTGGCTTTGCATTATGGCTGCAGGGCACAACCTTGGAATTGCACCCCAGAATTTCTGGGGTGCATTTTTCCAGTTGCTCACTGTTCCGTCGAGGTATCTACAAATGGGCATTCCAACCAAACCCTTGGGCTGACCAGCGTCCCCCAAGGAAGGCACTTTCCCCTGATAAGGTGAGCACCCCAGAAGGTGCTGCCTCCTGACGAAAGATCCTGGCCTCACCCTTTCAGTAGGCTGTGGCCATAAGAGAGTTGGCAACCATGACAGCAAGGGATGTCTCAAAAAGGACATAGTGGAGCTGGAAAAAGTGCACAAGAGAGCGACAAAAATGATTACGGGGCTGGGGCACCTCCCTTATGAGGAAAGACTGCAGCGTTTGGGGCTCTTCAGCCTAGAAAAATGGCGCTGGAGGGGTGACATGATTGGGACATATAAAATTATGCATGGAAGGGATAGAGTCGATAGAGGGATGTTCTTTTCCCTCTCTCAAAACACCAGAACCAGGGGGCATCCGCTAAAACTGAGGGTTGGGAGAGTTAAAACAGATAAAAGGAAGTACTTTTTTACCCAGTGGGTAGTTAATCTGTGGAACTCTTTGCCACAGGAGGTGGTGATGGCATCTGGCCTAGATGCCTTTAAGAGGGGATTGGACGGATTTCTGGAGGAAAGGTCCATCCTGGGCTATAGGCAATGATAGATTGTGCAACCTCCTTACATTGGTGGTGGGCTACTTCAGAGTACTGGTGCAAGGGAGTGGCAAGAGGATGCAGGCATCTTGTTGTCTCATGCCTCCCTGGGGCATCTGGTGGGCCGCTGTGAGATACAGGAAGCTGGACTAGATGGGCCTTTGGCCTGATCCAGCAGGGCTCTTCTTATGTTCTTATGATGGGGTGGGTTTGAGGTTGCATGGAGCCTCTTCCAGTAAGCTGTGATGTCCACTATACCCGGGAAGGGAATGAGGGGAGGTACATGCTTTGCGCATGCAACGGCTCGACGCTTCACTTCCAGCGTCTCCAGTTAAAGGATCACAGCGGGATGGTGCTGGGAAAAGACCTTTGCCTGAACCCCTGGGGAGGACCAGTGTGGAAACTGGGACCAGATGGACCGAGTGGCCTGACTCAGGGTAAGGCTGCTCTGCCTTACTCATGACTCTGCAGTTCCGCACAGCTCTCCAAAAGGCTCTCTTTCTTCCCTGTTGTTTTGCTCCCTCGCAACGCTTGAGGCTCTTGAAAGTGAACACATGCAGTTCTTAAATGGTTATTTTTAACAGTGACAGGAAAAACAGGAGGGGGTGGGGGTGGGGAAACGTGCCAGAAAACTAAACATCCGCTCATAACGCCTGTCCAAACGTGATGGCAATAAATTATCGATGTGTTACTTTTTTTTTTAATAAACAGTATGAGACACAAAGCAGAGCAAGGGGACATGAGTTGTGTTGGTTGGCGCAAACGCACAGAGGTGTAAATCCTTTCCTTAAGTGCAACTCCCATCCTACCCCCACCCCCCAGTCCTAGTTCAGCTCCAGTGTAAAAGAACAGAAATAACATCTGTGGATTGTTTTCTGCAACTGGGCTCATAGCGCATGACAATGGCAGCATTCGTAGCATGGGATGTCTTCAAGTCTAGCAAGCATCTTCTCTCATTCAGGGGCAAAGTGTATGCCGTTTTCAGATCATGCATAGTCCTCACGTGTTTCAAAATGATTCCTGGGCTGCGGCCCCACTCTTACAAGGAAAAGTTACAGCGTTCGGAGCTCTTTAGTCTAGAAAGAAAGCACCTGAGGGGGGACATGATTGAGACACACAAAATTATGCAAGGTGTAAAAATTATGCAAGGTGGATAGAGGGGATCTCTTTTCCCTCTCACACAGTACCAAAACTTGTGGACATCCATTAAAGTTAGGAGAATTAGAACAAACAAGTGAAAATATTTCTTTACCCAGTGTGTAATTAGTCTATGGAACTCTTTGCCACAGGATGTGGAGATAGTGTCTGGCCCAGATGCCTTTAAAAGGGGATTGGACAGATTTATGGAGGAAAACTCCATCACAGGTTAAGAGCTATGACCCATATGTCCAGTCTGAGATTAGTTGTCCATCATGAGGGCCGGATAGGAATTTTTTTCTGTCATCGAAATTTGCCATGGATTGCAGTTTTTTTATTTGCTTCCCCAGACTAGTGAGGGAAGAACGGTGTGTTCAGTAGATTTCATGATTTGCTCTTGTGCTTAATAAAGTTAAACTCCATCCTCAGCCTGGTGTCTTCCTTGGGGGTGGTGTAAAGGTAATAGGCTACCTCAGAATGCCAGATGCAGAGGAGTAGCAACTTGATACAAGTAGCTTGTTGTCTCCTATGCTCCATGAGGCATCTGGTGGGCCACTGTGGGATACAGGAAGCTGGACTAGATGGGCCTTGGCCTGATCCAGTGGGACTCTTCTTATGGTCTTAAGGCCCAGGTTGGGTTGCAATTATTACAGCTAGACTTACCATAATTTTTAGAGTTGAAACTGGGATCAACTGGAATATCACCAGGCACAGCGTGAGTGTGTGTGTGTCCCCTGTTGGGGGAACCTGTGCCCCTGTCAGGCAATTTGGAGCTAGTTTGGTGGGTATGTGTTTGCTCCGGCCCAAACATCATGAGATCTCACATGCGCCGGAAAGGGAGGGGCCTCAGCTATCCCAGCCAGAGCTCATAAGGAGCTCGGCTGGGGAGGCGAGCAGTCGCTCCTCGGCACTGGGCGAAGGTCCGGTGCTTGGGGGCTGGCCACCCTCCTCCCTGGACGACCTCCTCAGGGGGGACACCCCGGTGGGGCAGCACAAGGGGGCAGGACGCCCTGAGCAACAGACCCCAACCTTGCCTTCTCTTGGCTGGGGGTGGCGGGGGCCGGTGCCGCCCTACCTGGTCGTCACCCCCAGGCTTAGGGCCCTCACACCCTGGGGAGTGGGGGAGCACCAGGCACTGGAGCCCACCCTGACAGAGGGTCCCCAGGAGCGCAGCCTCAACAACCCGCCTCCCCGTGTTCCTAGGTCAAACGGCCAGGGGCCCAGCCCCCACGTCAAAAGGACCGGGCCGCCCCCGCCTGCGCCCAGGGTCTGGAATAGACGCCACTCGCAGTAACCTTGAGGGGCAGAACCTCCGGACCCTCCTAACTGTGTAAGGGGGCCCCATGACGGAACGCGGCCAACCCCAGGACCCATGAATGTCAAGAGCCTGTCCAAAATAAACGGCCTCAGGCAAGCACAGATTCAAGCCTCCCGCCTCTCTCTGCGCAGCGACCAACAGAAGCACCTGCACATTCACGACCTCCATCGCCCTCCAATGTCTTGCACGGCGGGTATCACCCCCATGGAGTTCACACCCGTATAGACAGCGTGTTGCAGCCGGCAGCGGTGTCATTCAAATGATTTAGGAACAGGAACTCACTTTTGAGTTCAAATTCAAATGTTGAAAAAAACCAACAACCCGGAAGCAGCCACAGAGCCCGTTAGGATCCGGAACGCCCGTTCTGGTCCATTCCCCCTGAATGACTTCACTGGCAGCCAGCCATTTTTTTGTCTGCAAAAAAAGCAGTTGGCCGCTCAGAGCAGCATGCAAACACTCTGAGTGCCTGCGACCCGGAAGTAATTGGCAGTGATGTCATTACATATCATCACAATTACTTCTGAGTCAGGCACTTTGTGGGTGGGTGTGGTGTTGAGCTTCACAGCCCTGGGTACCAGAGGGGCCAGCTACGTCACTGCAGCCTGTAAAGGTTCTTCTGTGAAACGTCCCCCTCCTTTTAAGCATGTGCTCACCAAAAGGCAGAAAAGACCCATGCCATTTTTTTTTCTGGGTGCATTTGCAAAAAAGAATGTCAGGGAGCCAAGCGCATAAGCTGCCTTTGCAGTGACAACCGCCGTTGGGCCAATTTTGTCCCCTACCCCTCTCAGGAATCTCCGCAACTCACGGAGTCTTTGCCAGCAACGTTCAGGAAAATATGAAACCGAGTAACCTTGTGCCCCAGAAGGCTGGAAAAATCTGCCCCCTCCCAAAACCTTGCATCCTTTGAAGTTACATTGGAATCTTGGATTGTGCTTGGGGAAGCTGAAAAGACCAAACCTCTCCAACTGAGAGGGACACAGGCTGCAGGCTACTGGGCCCATGACGTGGGCAGGGCTGGCATCGTATTCCCCGAGTGGCGGCAGCAGGGCAAAGGTGTGGCTGCCTTCAGCGTCCGAGTCTGCCCTGTCCTTTTGGTGCCTGCCCTGTCTCAGGAAAAGCAAACATAGAAGTGATTCTATGGAGAAAAACACTCCCTATAGCAAAGTGTGCCCAAAGTCACGTAATGGAATAGCCACATATCATCAGATGTTTGAGAGCAGCCGTATTTAAACGCTTAAATCAGTGGTTCTCAAACTTTTCAGCACCGGGACCCACCTTATAGAATGACAATCTATCCGGGACCCACCGGAAGAGATGTCATGGCCGGAAGTAACAGCGTTCTGATGCCAGAGCCTGATGCTTTCCTGAGACGGTAGCAATAAGTTGGGTTATTTCTCAACCATTTGCAACCTGGACACAAGCAACACAACCACAAAGCCCCCCCCCCTTTACCGTGTCCCATATTTTCAAGATGGCTGCCCTAGGTGCTTCACAACCCACCTGAAATTGGCTCACGACCAGTGGTGTCATCTAAATGATTTAATAACAGGTACTCACTTTTGATTGGCACGTGTCGGGACCCGCCCACCGGAAGTGATGTCATAAGCCAGAAGTGATGTTGTGGCAGGAAGTGACATGAAAAAAGCCCTTTTGGAGGCCTCAGATGATTTTAAACTGACCCAACAGTTGCAACAGTATTCCACAGCACCCCCACAACATGTTAAGGAGGCCTGGCATCATGTTAAAACCCCAGAGCTACTCATTTTTCAGTGGCAAGGAAAGGAAAGGCTCCGCTCGCTGCCTGCCTGGCTCTGAGAACATGCAGGCAACTCAAACATGCAGGAAATTCAAACGTTGCAGAGGGCGGAGTCGACGAGTCGGCGGACGAATGGGCGGGGCCAGCTGTAATCCTAGAAACCAGTACTCGTGTACCCCCGCGTACCCCCGCATACCCCCTGCATGACATCACTGCTCGCGACCCACTGATGGGTCCCAACCCACAGTTTGGGAACCACTGGCTTGAATATATTTACTCACCTTGAATATTATTTACTTATTTTCCACCTTTTTAGACAGCCCTTCTTCCAGGGAGCTCAGGTTGGTTTGCAAACCGGTAGTTGCTCCTCTCCTTTTGTCCCTACAACACTGTGTGGGAGGTGAGGCTGTGAGGTCACGAAAGCAGCTTCATGGCTGAGCAGGGATTCAACCTGGAGCTTCCAGGTCCAAGTCCAACTCTTGAATCACTACATCAGTGGACTCCACACTGGAGACCACTGCACCACAAAAAAGCCCTCATGGTCCCTAGCGGTGCTTTCTGTTCCACCATGCTGCTGCTTTTCGTTTCCTCTGATCAGTGCATAGTGGCGCTCTGGGCAGTTGCATCAATTGTCCATCATCCCAGCAGGCTTTGCAGTAGAATTTCCGGGCAGACGCTTCTGTCCTGTCTGTCCCTATGCACTGATCGGGGGCAAAGAGACGTGGCAGCACAGTAGAATGGTAATAGAGGGGAGGGGGAGGGTTAGGGTTCTGACGAACACCGGATCTGGCCCACAGGCCATAGTTTGGCATGCTCTGCCCATCGTCATCCTGGCTTCATCCAAATATTTTATCCAAAAGAAAATACTTTTTTTACCCAGCAGGTAATGAATCCGTGGAACTCCTTGCCTCAGGAGGTGGTGATGGCGTCTGGCCTCGGTGCCTTTAAAAGGGGATTAGACAGATTTATGGAGGAAAAGTCCATTACAGGCTACAGGTCATGCTGGCAGGTGCAACCTCCTTATTTTAGAAGCAGGCTGCTTCAGAATACCAGGTGCAAGGGAGTGGCAACAGGATGCAGGCATCTTGTTGACTTGTGTGCTCCTTGAGGCATCAGGTGGGCCACCGTGAGATGCAGGAAGCTGGACTAGAAAAATCATTGTTGTCTATTAGCTGCCCCCCAAACCCTTGTTTTTGAGAAGTGGACGTAAATCTGTAAAATAAGTGGAACAAAACCAACGCTACAGGTCTGCACAAGTGTCGTGGGCTTGGCTAGTGCTCCTAGCAGCCTGGAGGATCAGCAAAACTCTTCTCTTAACAAAAAGAGAAGAAAGAAACCCGAGTCAAGAGAGTCCCATTTTCTCCTTCTGTTAGGCAAACTGCTGGCGTGAATTGCCCCCCCCCTTACTGTTTTTGTGAAGAGAGCCCCACTGGATATCAATCAATCAATCAGTCAGTCAGTCAGTCAGTCACTAGTATTTATATACCTCTTTTCAACACAAAGTTCACAAAGCGGTTTACAGGCAAATAATAAAATTAAAGTTAAATGGCTCCCTGTCCCAAAAGGGCTCACAATCTAAAAGAATGGAGAACACCACCAGCAACAGCCACGAGAAAGACACTGCGCAGGGGTGAAGAGGGACAATTGCTCTCCCTCTGCTAAATATAAGAGGACACCACTTGAAAAAGTGCCTCTTGCCCAGTTAGCAGGGGTTGCAATCAGCTTGCAATCAGCTGTGGATAGGAGTTGGAAAGGCCTGTGGAAAATCAGAGGCATTAAATCAGACAGATCTGTCCAAGGCCCTATCGCTCCTCCATTCTCCAAGTGACATCTGAATCTTCTGTTCGGTCTGACCTGGATATCTCTCGAAGTTCTGGCATTCAACTAAGCAGGACTTTAGCTTTGGGGTCTACTTTTCAAATTCGGGGGGGGGGAAATCTCATAATAAGAGCCCCCAATGTTAGAGTGACCATATACAAACTGCGACAGTGCGCCTATCCCTTTAACCATTGTGTAGAAGAGGGAATTTGGGCAGGTGAAGCTCAAAATGGAAGGGTTTCAAAAGCTGCACCTGCCCAAATTCCCTCTTCTATACGCTGGTTAAAGGTATAGGCACCCTCTCCAGTTGGGATCTGGTAATCCTACCCAGAAGCGTAACTAGACAAAAAAGTGCCTGGGGCAAGGAAGTATATGCGTTGCCCCTGGGCAAAAGGAGGGGCCTCCATGCAACCCGGAAGAGGCTGCAGGGACCTCAGAAAACTGCCTGAAGAGCACCCCAAATTCAGCGGTTTTGCTGTGCAACAGTAGCAGAAGCTCTCTGGGGGCTTTTTTCGTTACTTTTTAACATTTTTAAAGTGGGTCCGCAGGAAAATTGCACCCCACTTGGTGTAGCGCCCTGGGGCAGCTGCCCCTCAGGCTCCACATTTGTTACGTCTCTGATCCTACCCATTACAAAACCACTGGGGAGTAGCAAGTGGCCACAATAATTGTAGTCCATTTTGCACCGTAGCAAAAGAGCTGGGACAGAGTATGCAGGAAGATCTTTGAGCAGGTTCTGCTGTTATGTGGTTTGTAAAGAATTTTGAAGGGGAGATGGGTTGTACAAATGGGATGAAGTTTGCAGTGCTAGCATCCTTTTCATCTGCACCATTTTCCCAATCTAAGGCTGCAATCTACATTTACCAGGGAATAAGCCCATTGACTATAATGGGACATATTGCTGAGTGGACTTACTTACTGCAGGAAAGGACTGAGCTCCTAATTGCCTCCCTGAAGCAAACATTGTTGTTGTCAGGTCATGTCCGACTCTTCGCGACCCCCTGGACCACAGCACGCCAGGCCTCCCTGTCCTCCACTAGCTTCCAGAGTTTGCCCAACTTCATGTTCATCTATGTTCAACTCACATGTTCTTCATGTGTGACTGTCTAACCATCTCATCCTCTGCCGCCCCCTCCTCCTTTTGCCTTCCATCTTTTCCAGCATGAGGGTCTTTTCTAAGGAGTTCTCCCTTCTCAGGAGGTGGCTAAAGTATTTGAGCAAACATACAGGCACCATATTGAAGACCTGTGTGTTTTGCACACAGGTGCAAATCAGTCCCAACTCCCAATAGATCAGGAGCTTTAAACTGGAAAATATCATGGGGTGGGGAAGGATGATATCCACCCCCAGCATTGTAGTGCCAATCTGATTGAGCCCCATCCTCCTCAGCTTTTTATATTTTAAAAGCATTCCTGGAATCTCCTCATCCCAGATCTCCTGTGTCTTGGCTAGTTATACCCTTGTGTGTTTGGAGCCATTCTTATGATTGGAAATGATTTCAAATCACAAGCCAGACTGGAGAGTCAGTTCCAGACTGGTTCATCATAAAGGGTTGTGGCGGGAAGGATAACAAAGTGTGTACAGTCAAGTGACCCTGAACTGAGACCCCGAGTGAGTAATTTTGTAGCACAATCTCACTGAACTATGTACATTTGCCATTCTTGGAATGGGACTGTGGTGCCACCTTTTGGACATTTGCTAGAATGACACAACACTATATATGTGCAAGCAAAAGCTAGACAGGTGACCACAGTTAGGACTAAGGTATAAAGGGAGGAGGCTGTCCCTTGGGCAGTTACCACTGCCTGAACTGTCCCTTTTGACCAGGGAACTAAGTCAGATAGAAGTTAAAAGAGAGGTTGTTAGATTTAATTGATAAATTAAAGATAAATAAGTCACCGGGCGCTGATGGCATTCACCCGAGAGTTATTAAGGAGCTAAAGAATGAAGTTGCTGATCTCTTGACTATAATAAGCAACTTGTCCCTTAAAACTGCCATGGTACCAGAGGATGGGAGGATAGCAAATGTCACACCAATCTTTAAAAAAGGTAGGAGGGGGGACCCAGGAAACTATAGGCCTCAAATCCATTCCAGATAAGTGTTGCAGTTTCACATCTCACAGTCCAGAACTGGCTGAAACTGGCA
>JAJKFI010000036.1:4863600-4881291 GCA_029204185.1 Lerista edwardsae | reverse complement strand
CTTAAACGCCGCCTGCGAGCGGCAAAGACTTGACCGGCTTTCCTAGCTGGCAGATTGAACCTTTGTACCTTTCTTACTTTCGCTACAATAAAGAGACTTTGTTATGGAAATGTGGCGATTGCTTCAATCCTTCGCTTCGGAGCGCTAAGGCAAGCGCTAGAATGGGTCTCCAAGCCCCCAACTCTGCTACTATTTACACAAATACACAACAATAAGATGGTGGAAAATCTCATCAAAGACAAAATCCTAAAACATATAGAAGACCAAACCTTGCTGGGGGAGAATCAGCATGGCTTCTGTAAATCTTGCCTCACAAACCTTTTGGAATTCTTCAAAAAGGTCAACAGGCATGTGGATGTTGGTAAACCAGTAGATATTATATATCTGGATTTTCAGAAAGCATTTGACACAGTCCCTTGCCAAAGGCTCCTGAAAAAACTTCACAGTCAGGGAAATGTACTGGTTTATGACCGTAATAAACTTATTCAGTCAGTCAGTCAGTCAGTCAGTCAGTGAATAAGAGGTCAGGTCCTCTTATGGATTGAGAATTGGTTGAGGACCAGGAAACAGAGAGTGGGGGTCAATGGGAAATTTTCACAGTGGAGAGAGGTGAAGAGTGGTGTGCCCCAGGGATCTGTCCTGGGACCAGTGCTTTTTAACTTATTCATAAATGTCCTGGAGACAGGGATAAGCAGCGAGGTGGCCAAGTTTGCAGATGACACAAAACTTTTCCAGGTGGTGAAAACTAGAAAGGATTGTGAAGAGCTCCAGAAGGATCTCTCATAACTGGGAGAATGGGCAATAAAATGGCAGATGCGTTTCAATGTAAATAAGTGCAAAGTAATGCATCTTGGGGCAAAAAATCAAAAATTCAGGTTAATGAGTTCTGAGCTGTCAGTGGAGAGAGATCACACCTGGAGAGAGATCTTGGGGTGCTAGCGGGCAGCTCGATGAAAATGTCGACCCAGTGTGCAGCGGCAGTGAAGAAGGCAAATTCCATGCTAGGGATAATTAGAAAAGGGATTGAGAATAAAATAGCCAATATTGTATTGCCATTGTACAAGGCAATGGTAAGGCCACACCTAGAATATTGCGTACAGTTTTGGTCTCCACATCTCAAAAAGGACATAGTGGAATTAGAAAAAGTATAGAAAAGAGCAACTAAAATGATTACGGGGCTGGGGCACCTCCCTTACGAGGAAAGGTTACAGCATTTGGGGCTCTTCAGTCTAGAAAGAAGGCGCCTGAGGGGGGACATGATTGAGACATACAAAATTATGCACGGAGTGGATAGAGTAGATAGAGGGAATTTCTTTTCCCTCTCACACTATACCAGAACCAGGGGACATCCTCTAAAGCCGAGTGTTAGGAGAGTTAGAACAAACGAAAGACAATATTTCTTTCCCCAGCGTGTAATTAGAATGTGGAACTCCTTGCTGCGAGATGTGGTGATGGCCTTGGGCCTGGATGCCTTTAAAAGGGGATTGGATAGATTTATGGAGGAAAACTCCATTACAGGTTAGAAGCTCTGATGGGTATGTCCAGTCTGAGATTAGCTGGTCGCTCATCATGAGGGCCGGGTAGGAATTTTTTTTTCTGTCATCCAAATTGGCCAAGTATGGACGGCAGTATTTTTTGCCTACCCCAGACTGGCGAGGGAGGGATGGGTGTTCAGTAGGTTACATGATTTACATTATGCTTAATAAAGTTAAACCCCAGCCTCAATCTGGTGTCTTCCTTGGGGTGGTGCAAGGGTAATAGTCTACTTTAAAATGCCAGATGCAGGGGAGTGGCAGCAGGATACAAGTATCTAGTTCTCTTGTGTGCTCCCTGAGGCCTCTGGTGGGCCACTGTTTGACACAGGAAGCTGGACTAGATGGGCCTTTGGCCTGATCCAGCAAGGCTTTTTCTTATGTTCTTAAGGTTGCACAGTGTTCTGTGAGAGGCTGTCCTGAAGGAGCATTTGGACACTGAGAGTGCAATCCTAATCTGGAGTTAGGCCAGCAAAGTTTGGCCAGCACAAGGGACTCCGTAAAGTATGTTTGGACCACTCTCAGAGTCAGAGAGGACAGCACACAGACACGATCCATCCTGAGAGTAGTCCAAAAACGCCTTATGGTGGCCCTTGTGCTGGCCAAACTTTGTTGGTTTAGCTTATGCTGGCCTAACTCAGTTTAGGATTGCGCCGTTAGGCTATGGAGATCCATTGGAGTCCAATCTTATGCACATCTATTCAGAAGTAAAGCCCACGGCGCTTACTCCCAGATCAGTGGGGATAGGATTGCAGCCCCAGAGACTTGACTCTGCTACTGTTTGATGTAAGCTGGCTCTGGGTCAGGAGTGGGCCAAAATGTCTCAGCACCAGAGGCAAGTCGCCAAATGCCCTAACCTTGCTTGGCAGACAGTCAAGGGGACCATTCTCAAGAGAGACAGCTGAAATGCAAGGTACAAACAGGAGTGGACTTTTTTGGGCAACATAATCAATGGTCAGCAGTCAAATCTACAGCATCCACCTCTTACCAAAATACGTAACGTACATGACTTGGCTTCTTGCTGTAAGCAGAGTCCAGTGTGCTTTACCCGCTCAGTTCAGTTCAGGAAAAGCAGCCCCCATGGTCCGTGCTGTAATCCATGGATGTTTATTGGCTCAAGAAAAAAGAAGGTGTAAAGCATTTTAGTGGTAACAGTCCCAGGTCTGCTGCCCTCACTATGCCTTGGAATGGGTCGTTCTCTGGCTTTTCTTCCGCCACCCTGAGAACTAACCTGACGATTTCAGAACAAGGCCATGCCATTTTTAGATGCTGTTTGAGTATCTGTCCACATATTTCAAGATCTTTACAACTGTCCTTTTTGCAACCCCATGCAGATTGTACCCAGTGCCAGTGCCCCTATTGTCCAGGGGCTGAAAAAAAAAAGCATTTGGGGGCTCTGTGTGGCTCCTAAAACTCCTAGCCAGGCCCCATAGGAACCCTGGATTCTTCAGGACCGGAACATTAGGTTAGCGGTGCAGGGGCACAGCTCAAGAAGTGCAGGGGGCGCCATTGCACCAGGCAGCAAGCTTTAGGGGGGCAACAAACTGAGCTTGACCCTAGTGGCCAAAATGGTGAATACCTTGGTATGGATGAATAATAATACCATCATGTTACATAACATGGGAAAAGTAATTTAATGCAGAATGCAACGAAACTAACTGGAGTGTAATATCTTTAGTCTATCAGAAGTTACGGCCCAAAAAAACCCTGGAAAAAAATGCAACTATCATATAAAAATTGCAATTTATTAAAATCGTGCTTATTAGGAATAATACTGTCATGTTATATTTCAGTCGATGTTGAATTTCATGCAGATTGCAATATTACAAACTGGAGTACAATAAATATCTTAATTCATTCAGAAGTTGCGGTCAAAAAATCAGAGAAAACGAAAATACAATTGTGACGTCACTTCCTGTTGTGATGTCACTTCTGGGGTAACATTTTGCCCCCTGCACTGGGCTACATTTTCATTAGCCACGCCCCTGGGTGGGGGCACATCCAAAGTGGATTGTGCCGCCACTCTTCTGCAGGGGCAGCACAGAGCAACTGGGGGCCCTTGCTTCTCCTGTTGTTCCAAAAAGAAAGGCAGGAAGCTCTACCGTCCTTTTTTCCGGAGAGTGCTTAGATGCTGTGTTCAGGCAGCTCCAGAAGGTGGCGGCTGAATTATTCCTCTGACTCCTATTGCTTAGCATTGTTTTAGATTAGAACAGAACACTACACTACACGCACGTATGTACATATTTCTGTGACTGACAAATCAATGCATTGATTTTTTTTAGCATCAATGTGGGCTGGGCTACCTCGAAAATGTGCAGTACTGTGCTTTCATGTGTCCTTCTGTGCGTATGCTCTAAATGCAACATGTGAATTGTTATTCACACCGTGAAGTGCTTTTGGACCACTGTCGGAATCAGGCAGGATGGTGCACGTCTGTGTGCTGGCCTCCCTGATTTCAAGAGTGGTCCAAATGTGCTTGAAGGTGGCCCTTGTGCTGGCCAAACTTTGCAGCCCTAACTCTAGATTAGGATTGCACTCTCACTCTCATTTTCTCTTTCAAAAACTCCCAGGGCCGTGGACTGGTCATGGAATTCCACCCCACCCCCCAAACAGGACTGTCCTCCCAGACAAGGCTCAGTGAAGGGTGAGATTTGTCCTGCTCTGGAGCTTGGTCCATGGTTTTGGCTCCATTCTCTGTTCAAGGTCAGCACTAACCATTGGCGTCACGGACCAGAATGGACAGAGTGACCATTCAGCTCCTCCCATTTAAATGATTGCTACAAGTTTGGCCTTGACGGTCCCCCCAGCTCCATCCATCTGTTTCGCATTCCACACTGAACAAAAGCTGCTTTTTGTAGGCTGCATCCTTGAAGGCAGGAAGAGCATGGGGAGGGCGGTGTTACGCAGAGGCAGTTCAGGAAGAACCACCCTTCGTAATTAAAGCACGGCTCACATTGTCGTCTCAGATGCACTGCAATGGTTGTGCACAGCAGAACATCTCTCTGGAGTGAAGCAGGCTGCAGTAGGATCTGTCCAAGCCTCAATTCCGCTGCACACTGAGGCTAGACCTTCCAAGTCAAGTGGGTTGGCGGAAAGAACCTCGTTTTTCCCCTCCCGCTAACTCCAGAGCCAGCAGCCCATTGCACTCAAGCTGAGATTTAACCTTCATTTGACTTCCCATTTCTAGCCTGTGATAGCTTTGACAGATGTACGTTTCTGGATGGAAACAGCAGTGGGGAAAAAACCAGTTGCAGGAAGGAAATCTGTTGTCACTCTGTCCTCCATGGATGGGGTGTAGAAACTGGTGCCGACTCACAACAGACAGCCTCCAGTTAGTATGAAAGCCCTTGGCGTGGAAGAGCCATCATCACTAGTACGCAATGGGTGGGGAGATTCCGTCTCCACCAAGCTGTTTGCTTTGGCAGCTACTAGTGGACCATCAGAGGTCAGGTTCCGGTGGAACATTCTTCACCCCATACCACTGGCTTCTATTCAAGGCTAAGTCTTCATGAATGTGAATTATCCTCCACTTCCAGTTTCCTATGAGTAAATTACTCCCGATTCCTGCAGAGATGAAAGTCAAGGAATTTGGGCGCTTCCTGAAAATGTGGAATCTGGGAGAAGACCACAAGGGTCAAGTATACAGATAAGTTATATGGACGTAGCCCAAATAGCAAGAGCACACGTTTGTATGCTGAATAGCCACATGCAGTGCTGCAGCTCTTTTCTCAGTCCAATTCTTTTTCAGTTTTTTCCTTGGTTTTAGTCCTAAATTTTTCCATGTATATTTTTAAACGTAAGAAAAGGCTCCAAGAGATGCTCTCCTACCTGGCTACCTCCTTGCAGATGCTGTTTGGAGCACCCTTCTGTCCCAGAAGGCAGCAATGTCATAAGGCAGTAGGGGATGAAATGAAGCAAAAATACGATGGCCACCATGAAAATCAAATGGCAGCTAATGAAACTGAATAATAATAATAATACTTAGTATTTATATACCGCCTTTCTAGGTCATTAGATTGCTCTTTTGACTTTATTATTCAAGGCGGTTTACATAGGCAGGCATTTCTAAGCCCAAAGGGTTTTTACAATCACAAATAAGTGCTAATCTTACAAGAACTGCTACATTCAGATGACACTTTCAAGTCCAGGCTTTTTGTTTTTTAGCCGCATGACTGCCTTCCTGCTGGCTGATAAACAACTTCTTGCTCTCACCAAGAAACAGCTGGCCCGACACAACTCCTCTCTCACAGGCAGCCGGACACAGCTCAGATCTTATCAGCCGCATTCTCGAGGTCTGCTGCTCATGGAAACTTCCGGTGTTCTCGAACTGGCGACCTTCGGATCTTATCTTTGGGCATGACTGCAGCTTTTACCCTCTTGGCTAGACGTCCTGCACAAGCATGGCCCATTTATACCAAGTTCAACCTGTTCTGAAAACGAGGGCACATTCCAAAAGCAGAAGATTCGGGATCAGGAAACAGAGCTGGGAATAATCTCCAGGGGACTTGGAGAGCTGCTGTGAATCAGGGTAGACCAGTGGTTCCCAAACTGTGGGTTGGGACCCACCAGTGGGTCACGAGCCAATTTCAGGTGACCATATTGAAAATATGGGGAAATGGGCTGCTGGAAAGTGGGAGGGCTGTGTATTTGTTCTGCTTGTGTCAAGGTTGTAGATCGGCTTTTTCCCCCTTTCTGATGCACTTTGCTTTGGGAAATGGCTGAGAAATAACCCAACTCATTGCTGCATTCTCAGGAAAGCAGCAGGCTCTGGCATCACAATGACGGCACTTCCGGCCATGACATCACTTCTGGTGGGTCCCAGACAGATTGCCATTCTAAAAAGTGGGTCCCGGTGCAGAAAGGTTTGAGAGCCACTGGGACAGACCATGCTGGGGCTCCAACTCTATGCAAGTCAGTTTTGTGGGTCTTGTGTTGTGTCTCGTGCATTGAACAGAAGCGTCACAGCTAATCCTAGACCAGTGATTTTCAGCTACTGTGCCATGGCACATTGGTGTGCTGCAAATTGTCTGCAGGTGTGCCGCTGAACTTTGGGGGAGGGCCATCAATTAGTAGAGCCATTGGGGGATGGGAGCCCCAAACCAGCAGTGTGGTGTGCCTTGTCAATTGCAAAAAAAACTGATGACGTGTCTTGAAAGTTTATCACCTTCTCAGCGCGCCATGAGATGGAGGTCGAAAACTTCTAAATTGTTAGAAGCAGCGGCATCATGCTGCCGGAACGCTGGGTGGGAGGAACGGGTGAGCGGCAGCCTGCCCGTTGCGTACCGCTCCGTTTCGCCGTCTTCCCGGAGCGGTACGCAACGGGCGGGCTGCCACTCACCCGTTCCTCCCGCCCAGCGTTCCGGCAGCATGACACCGCTGGTTAGAAGACCCTAGACCAACAGATCTCATGGTTTGAAGCTAGGCCCTAATTTAGCCACCTGTGATTGTGTGTGCTCAGCCCTCCTCTGCTACCCAAAGAGATATCGATGCGCAGCAGCCTGCAATTAACTGTACTGTACGAAATATCTAGATTGAGCAGACCTCATAGACACAGTATGGGCCTGGCTGCCAGCCTCTGTCCAGGGACTGAAGCAGCTCCTGCTACGCGGAATTCCACCCTGAAGGAAGCTCAGGAGATTTGCACCGTTGACCCTTTTCGAAGGACAGCTCAGATGTGTACGTGACGTGGCTCACTCTGGCTCCTGCCGATCTTTTAAAGAGTGACCTGCGGTAGTACTGCAGTCAAACTGCAGCCCAGCCAGTTAATTCCACTACAGTGCAGGTCCCAATTCTGCTGGGGCCCTGCACTGCACTCTCATCACGCACAGCGCTTTGCTGAGCTCTGCTTGCTGGTCCTGGGCTGGACCAAGTCCCTGCAGGATTGGCTGCTGCCAGAGTTGCCCAGGAGCTCAAGTGAGCAGACTGCCGGACTGCCGTGTTCTACAGACAGGACTACCTAACCCCAAAGCAGCCTCACTGGCCGGGACCTCAGCTCTCTCTCTCTCTCTCTCTCAGGAGACTGGAAGTGCCACACAGTAAGACAGGAAAGCAGAGTTGGTGAATAATGCAACTGGCCAGACCAAGGCAGAGGGGGCTGGGCATGGAGCCACATTGCAGCTTGAGATACGTGGAGTTAGGCCAGCAAAGTTTGGCCAGCACAATGACCACCATAAAGTGGTGGACCTTTACAGACTGTTTGGACCACTCTCGGAGTCAGGGAGGATGGCGCACGTCTGTGTGCTGGCCTCTCTGGTTGCGAGAGTGGTCCAAACATACGTTACAGGGTCCCTTGTGCCGGCCAAACTTTGCTGGCCTAACTGTGCAGGAGTAACTCCAGGTTAGGATTGCACCCTGAGTGATGGAGGGAGAATTTGAACGCATTTGAAGTTGAATGTACTACCAGCGCCAACCTATGCCTTGACACTAAAATGAAGAGGAGGAAAAGGCGCATGTATGTTATGTGTGCTGGCCCCAGCACAGATGGGAACTCAGAGGTGGCAACACCCAGCCCCTAAAGATGCCATGGTCCAGGAATCTGCGGTGGGTGCTAAAGGCCCTCTTACTGGACATGCACCCAGCTCCAAACCCCTGACAGCCCACAGGCCTGTACTGAGACCCAGTGTTGAAAGTGCACTGTTTACGTGGCAAGAGGAGGCCACGTGATCCCAACCACAGCTCTGCTGAGCTCCAAGACACGACCAGCTGCAGGGCGCACTCTCAAGCTGCTCTGTCAAGGCTCACCTCTGCATAACCTGAACCGGCCTCCCCCCGGATAGCGCTGCAAGCCCACCTGCAGCCAGGCACTTATCCTGCTTGCACCAGGCTCCTGTGGCTGGAGCCAGTTCTGATCCTGCCAAAGCACTCCCTCCTCGATCCCAAAAGCACAGGCCTTCCCCAAGGGCGTAGCTAGAGAAGTGCAGGGGGGGTGCAGTTGCACCGGGCAACAGGCTTTAGCGGGGCAACAAGCTGTGCTTGACATTAATGGCCAAAATGGTTAAAACCTTGGCATGTATGAATAATACCATCATGCTATATATCACTGGAAAGGTAATTTAATGCAGAATGCAATGAAACAAACCAGAGTATAATATCTTTGCTCTGTCAAAGGTTATGGCCAAAAATCCAGAGAAAATGAAAATACAACGTGACATCACTTCCTGTTGTGATGTCACTTCCGGGGCAACATTTTGCCCTCTGCACTTTCATTAGCTATGCCTTCCCCCTCCATTCTGCCCCGGGGGGTGGGCTCAGTGGTGGCACCAGCAGGAAGACAACAAGGCTCTGACCCCAGCCCGGAAGGGCTCTGAACAGCACTATTTTAATTTAAGTTGAAAGATTAAGACTTCAGCACCATCATCTCCACTGATACACCAGGGCAAAGAAAAATGCAGCACCACACAGAATCTCGTACAAAGCAGTGAGGCCTTTTATTTGAAATGTTCTTCATCGTTGCAGTTGGAGGCAGAATTACCTTAATACACTCGGAAAGGAAATCTCTCACAACTCAAGAAGAAAAAAAGAAGAGCGATTACTAAAAAAGGCATACAAGTTTTACACACGACTTGAGCAAAACAGACAAGTTTATTTTTCTTTTTAAAAAAGGTTATAAAGTGTCAAGATTCTAGACCTCATTGACATATGCCAAAAAGTGATGCTTGCCTGATATAAAAGCACTGGGTATAATAATAATAATTAATCATCATAATAATTTAGCTATGGCTCAGAGGAGAAGAAACACACACACACGCACGCACACTCGCACACCATTTCTCGGTCTTCATCTATAAACTACTGAGATTGCTCATGGAGTTAAAAATGGATGATGTGACAAAATCGTGTCACTGAAGAAACCAGAAGGAAAACTCAATGTGTCTCTGGGAAAAAAAGAAAAAATCCTCCCCCAGCCCAGACAGATCAGTCAGAAAACACAACCGTGCCTCCTTCCTACCCCACCCCAGGAACGACAATCTTTGCTTGATTCAACATGATTCTTCAATGAGTCTGATCAAACAAAGGCTCATGGCTACTTGCCACAGTGGTGGAATGGGAGGCACTCTAAGAGTGTTTGGACACAGGATCTACGTGGCTGGGCCAACTGTATGGCTCCACCCCAGACCAGCATGAACTTCGTCGTCTGGCAAGATGCTGTTCAGCGAAGGAGCAAGCAGATGCAGCCCTTGTTCCATCCCGGCCTCCAACAGTCCTAGAGTGGTTGGGGAAGAAGCCACAAGAGAACAGGTGGCCACCAGGTTAAGTGTGAACTTGGTCTACCTGGCAAAAGATGCTGGTTTTTTGGAGCAAGGGGCTCAAGTAAGCTTCTTACAACCTCCCAATTGCCCTCCCCTCCGAATAGCTTTCTACAGTTTTCTGAGTTTCTAAAGCAGCAATTTTCAACAGTTTTTTTTTTTTGGAACGGCACACTGACCTCTATGGTTTTCTCTATGGTCTTCACCTCCTATGATGTCACTTCTGGGAGGCTCTTCCTTGTTCTGCGGTTCTGTTTCTAGGGCAACTGTCCGGAGTAATGAATTGTCTGTCCCAACTTCCACTGCTGGAATAGGGGCAAATAATTTGTTACTAGACGGTTGCTCTAGAAACAGAGACGCAAAAGGAGAATGACATTTTCAGAGATTTTTCAAACGCTGTGCTCCAAACTCCTGTGGCACACCAGCAGACCTTCCACGACACACCAGCTGAAAATCTAAAGGCACCTAGGAGAGGCTGCTCCAAGCCCATTGTGCCACTCTTTCAATGTAATATTTTAGAAAAGAACCATTTCCTTTACACAGGATTTGGAGAGAACTGGTGCATCACTAAGGTTACATCAAGAGTTGCAAAAAAGAAGGCTCGAGCAACTCCTCTTACGGCTTTTTTGGGGTTGAAAAATCCTCAAAGATGAAGCTGGTAGTTGTGTGTGTGTGTGTGTGTGTGTGTGTGGGGGTGGGGTGGGGGGAAGGGAGGAGCTTAGAAAAGAAGGCTTCGCTCCCTCCAATTAGATACATTTCACTGGTACTCCAAAGACAGTATTGGAACATTACGTTTTATAGTAACAACAAACTTTCTTTTTGCTTCCCTGTATTTTGGAGTGGGCTGGAAGAAAATTACCCCATTTGTTATTTTGAGTAGCTGAGAAACACAAGCAGAGAATCATTCATTATCCTAATCAGGGAAACAGCCATCCCGTTTCTAAAAAGTACAAATTCACATTTCTGGACACTGCTATAGGCCACACTGAAACTTAACCCAGAGTTGCAAATTTCCACAAATACGACCTTCGATTCAGAGCACAAAGCCTGGTGAACTGCAAAGAAACATGATTGGTTTGCTCTGCGAGAGTCGGGAGAACACACACACACACACACACACACACACACACACACACAGGCATTGCAACTTTCCCTCCCTCTTTTTATACATTCCCCCCCCTTGCTAAAGCGTACACAGAAATTTGTGTTTTAAATTCAAGATTTCCACACTTTAAGGCTATTTAAAATGCTGGTATGTTCCTGTTTCATTGAGCCCATATTCTGAAGAAATGCCTTAAAGACACTTTCATGTGCTGTGAATTTTATGTATTTATTTTTTTTAAGAGGAAAAAAGGGACAATTTTGCAAAGGTTCATGGCATGGTCCTTGCAGAAAAGGGCAACTTTAAAACACATCCTTGATGCACGAGGAAGATAAGCACACATTTGCTTCCAATCACCTGTCCCCTCCTGGGTCAGCTGATATGTTCAACAGAAGTAGTCAAGCTGCTCCTACAGCAGGGAGGTGAATGGTGGGGAAAATATTCCCCAGGCAGGAATGCAGCGTCTGGAATGAGCCTAGTGGTCTCGCTGTATCCGAGTTGACCTAAGAGTGCAGACTGCACAGGTCTGCAGTGCAGGATTGGGGCCATCAGTCTGGCAGAGGGGTGGCACACTGAGGACACTGAGTCACACCTCCTAGAGCTGGGGCTGGCAGTGAAAGACGCTTGCAGATCTGGTCTCTTTTCCTGCAAGCAAAAGAGCGGCAGAGGATCCCATTCTGGATACAAAGAGGGCCAAGGAGTGTGCAGTGAGACCCGGGTCAGACTCCATGCTCGCTATTCAACAGGAAGGGCTGTAGGAGGCCACCCGCTTTGCAAGCTCAACGGGCCCAGGTTAGGCAGGGGCACTGTCGGGTCAAGGGATCAGAGAGCAGGAGATGGGGAAAGCCTTGCCCGAAGGACCACTGGCAGTCAGTCCAGGGACAGGCGGAGCAATGGTCTGACCCAGAACAAGGCAGCTTCATCTGCCCGTGTATGTTGAAAGGGGATGCTCAGCCCCCAGTGAACCCATATGGCTGCTGCTCAGCCCCAAGTGATGTCCCCCCACAGTGGGCTTCTGACAAAAAAACACCCAATAAGGGTCCTGCTGCCGCTTCTCAGCGTTTGAGGGAGTTCCTGCAGGGCTGCCCCCACCTGCTGAGCAGCCTGGACCGGCAACATGCTACAAAAACGAGTGGCGGCCGGAGCACAGCTGGGATCCCCCCCCGGACCTCCCCTGCTGGCCGGCCAACACCCCCAAGGAGCTGAGCCCGCAAGACCCCAGGGCAGCTTCCCGGGACCGACGGCAACCACTCGCTCTGGCTTTGGAAAAATCTGGCGTGTTTAATTGGAAAGTTAAGCAGCGTTCCAAAGCAGCGTTGCGGAGGTGCTCGGGGACAGGAGGCAGAAAGGGTGGAGCGCAGCCAGTTTCCTGGTCTCTCCTCACAACCTACGGGAAGCCAGAAGAGAGGATTAGCTTGCTGACTCGGGAGCCAAGCTCCCTGCCCCGCCCTGCCTGCTTTCAGATCTGCCTCCTCCAGGGAGCCCCCATAAACAGCGGCGTCATGCAGCCGGAATGCTGGGCGGGAGGAACGGGTGAGCGGCAGCCCGCCCGTTGCGTACCGCTCCGTTTCGCCATCTTCCCTGCCCCCGTGGGGCTGCCGCTCACCCGTTCCTCCCGCCCAGCGTACCGGCAGCATGACGCCGCTGCCCCACAGGGATAGAGGAAGGGGGGGGGACAGACCACCTTGTGTCCACTTTCTATTTTAGGGCTATTTCCCTGCTGCGCTGTAGGCGCATGCAGGTGTCTGCATGTATATTTTCATGTGAAGGGACTTTACACGCAATATAAGTGTTAAAAGAAGTCAACACTGGGGCTGGACACCTATAAAAGGCGAGTACAGATCAATGAGTAGAACTGAACGCACATTGCACATTACAGCGCTGAACAACTGTACATGCGCACGGATCACCCGTTGTGTGCATTCTGTTCGCAGCTAGTGTGAGCACTGAACATCCCATGCAAACGGGACTCCTTTCTTCCCTAGGCCTGGGATTTCCTCCTGATTGCCAAGCTGCAGTCCCTGGCCCATCGCCTAGTCATGGGTGCTTTTCATTCAACACCTTCCAGTTAGCTCCCAAACAGCAAAAGGTCAGCGTGGCTACAGATAGCTGAGAAGCCCCCCGGGGGTCTCCACCACAGGCTCCTTGGCTCGTGATACATCTCTGCCCTCAATCTCAGCATGTCTCTAAGCACATGCCAAATCGTAAATGAAATGTGGCAGCCAGAACCGAGAGCAGCAGCAACAACAGGATGGCCCTTGGGGTGTGCAGAGAGAGGGTTTGCGGGTCTGCCTCCCACGCACAATGCCAGGTCAGTGCAACACAAACCACAAAGCCAAGCCAAGCCGGACAACGGAGCACAAAGGATTCCAGCACGCCCCAAAAGTGACGGGAATGGGGAGCTTTGGTGACCCAATTCTTGCTCCTGCTGGAAGACCAGACAACGGCATTCCACACTCAACATGCCAGTGGCAATCAAGGTACCGTTCGTTCCACAGAGCTCCTGCTAGAAGCACCAGATTTTCACTTTCACAAGCCAGCTTTCCTCTCCAGCTCAATCGTCCAACAGCCTTTCCAAGCTTACCAGGCCTTTCCCTATTCATGACACCCTTGTGGAAAGCACAAGACGTCACTCGTGACAACTGCACGGCCCCAATGCCTGCCCGGCACAAGTGCAAGCTGCGATCGGAAGCACCGTGCAGTCCCAAACCACGTGCTACTCTGCTCGGCTCCCCCACACAACATATCCCTCTATCTGGAACACCCGATTCCACATTGCTGGTCCAGGCCTGATTTCCACGACTTTCTGAACTCTTCTATTCTCAGCTCCAAAACCACTTGAACGCCTCCGCTGCACAACTCTTGCGTAAGCCATTCCTTTGCGAACCTTTGCGGCGGGGGGGCTTTTTCGACCCTGGCATAGGAATGGAAGCTTGACAACCATTAAATGTTCCAACTGTGCTAACGGAAGCCACACACACAACACACCCCACGCAAGTCTTTTAGCCAAGGAGATGATTCCTCAGTGTGGAACCCCAGTCATGTCTACAGAGCAAACCCTTCTCTTTCCAGAAGTTCATTCAAGCAGCCAACTTCACTGTAACTTTTTTTTTTTTAAGGGGGCGGGGAAACAGAACAGAACACACCCTTGACCTTCATAGCTTTAGGGCAGGGATCACAGCAGATCACAAGGGGAGAAGCATCATGGCGACGTTTAAAGAGGATGGAAATGAACCACATTTGGCACCCTGCCTGTGAACCAGCCCCGTTCCTTGCCACAGATCATCCTCCCCACTTCTAGGCGGCCAGTGCAGTGTGTGGCCCAGCGAGGCGAACACAACCCGCCAGCCACGAATGACCACAAAAACAGGGTAGTTGGAGGGATGGCAGGTCGTGTGATGAGGCAGATGATCTGCTTTTCAAGTGATGGGTCTTGAGCCACTCCATGGCTGGAAAGCACAAAGGGCCACAACGATTCCAGCCTCAGGCAGACACTGTGGGGAGACTACAGTCCCCAGGAAATGAGCGCGAGTGCAGCCTTGGGGGTGGGCACCAGAAGTGTAGCTGGGGAGGCGGTAAGTAGGGCAGGCGCAGCAAGGCACAGTGCCAGCGGCCCCTCCCCTCGGAGACATCTGGGGCAGCCACAGCAATTCACAGGCGCCTGCGTGTTGCTGTGGTTGCAGCAAATGGCGCCGACGGCCAGGGGAGGGGCCACTTCCAGTGTGCTTTGCAGCACCTGTGATTACAATCACCCCGCCCCCCCTCTAGCTACGCTTCTGGGGGGGGGCCCAAACAGTGGCCTGCCAACCTTACGCTGCCTACCTGAGCCCCAGAGCGCAAGAGAAGGAGAGCGGAAGTGTTGGGGGATTTCCTGGCTGCAAAGTCATGTGACAAGCGGGGGCCGGGGGAGGGGAGGGATGGAGAGAGGGAGAAACCAGCATCACTTTTAGCCTTGCCCAGAGGCCGGGACTCGGCGCACCTTCATCCCAGGCGCCAAGCAACACAGCGAGACTGCTAAAAAGAGAACCCTGTATGTGTGTGAGTGTGGGGGGGGGGGCGTTCCCTGTGGCGTGCGTTTTGGCAAAAGGCTGTTCTTGAGGTTTACATGATGCAGCACTTGTTCTTGTGGTTCTGGGGGTCCTTGAAGCGGAGCCGCTGCTTCGGCCGGTACTTCTCCAGGTACGTGAGCTGCTTGCTGTTGATCGCGCCCCGGCGTTTCCTGGCGAGAGAAACGGAAGGCTCAGGAAGGAGAACCCCACTGCTCAATCCCGCGGCCAAAAGGGTTTTTTTTTTCTTTTCAAAACTGGCTGCTTTGAGGAAAGCCCCCCCTCTCCCGTGCTGCTTTCGTTCTCAATATTTTTGGGGTTCTGCCCTTGGTGGAACCCAGTGATGTCATTCAGGGGGAACGGACCAGAACGGGCGTTCCGGATCCTAACGGGCTCCGTGGCTGGTTCCGGGTTCCCGACAAGTGCCAATCAAAAATGAGTTCCTGTTCCTAAATCATTTGAATGACACCACTGGTGGAACCCCTTGCAGAAGACCCTGGGCCATTTTTTAGGGCACACTCTCAAGTCACTTGGGCTACTAGCCTGACCAGGTGTCATTTCAAGCAGAGGCTTGACAGGCACCTGCTGGAGATGTTCTAGGGGGATTTCCTGCTACTGGCAGGGGGTTGGATTAGATGACCTTGTAGGTCCCTTCCAACTCTATAATTCTATGATTTCCACCTCGCACAGGATGAGAATGTACTCTATAACATGCCTAACACTTCCCTGTCAGAGAGCTCTGGGCAAATGAGAGGGCTTTCTTGAGCATGTGAAAACTGCATCCGCTGAGCCAAGCCTTGTACTGCTGCTTGTCACGTTGCATTGCTGGTCTCACCGCTAGGCGGTGGGGGATTTGGGGATCCTCATGCACCACTGGACACCACCTCGAGTACCCCAGTTGAGAAACACTCACTGATCTAGATGGACTTGGCAGCAGGCAGCTTTCTATGTTCAGACTTAAGTAAGCTGCTTGACAGTCTTAGCACAACCAGGCTGCAGACAACCTCCTACTTGATCGGCAAAAAAAGGCGCCTGAGGGGAAACATGACTGAGACCTACAAAATTGTTCATGGGATGGAGGTTTTTTTCCCCTCTCTTACAATACCAGGACCAGGGGACATCCAGTAAAATTGAGTGTGGGGCAAGTGAGAACAGATAAAAGAAAATACTTTTCTACCCAGTGGGTAATTAATCTGTGGAACTCCTTGCCACAGGAAGTGGTGATGGCGCCTGGACTAGGTGCTGTTAAAAAGGGGACTGGACACATTTCTGGAGAAAAAGCCCATCGTGGGCTACAGGCCATGATGGGTGGTGCAACCTCCTTATGTTAGAAGTAGACTACTTCAGAATGCCAGAGACAAGAGACTGGCAGCAGGATGCAGGCCTCTTGTTGTCTTATTTGCTCCCTGGGACATCTGGTGGGCCACTACGGGATACAGGAAGCTGGACTAGAAGGGCCTTTGGCCTGATCCAGCAGGGCTATTCTTAGGTTCTTAAGGCCCAGATTGGGTTGCAAGTTTTTATAACTCCCTCCCCGTGCGCTACGGCGTAGAGTCATGCTGGCCACATGATCGGACAAAAACGGCGGCTCTACAGGCTTTGAAACGGAGATGAGCACCGCCCCCTACAGTCGGTCACGACTAGACCATTCGGTCGTGGGGAAACCTTTACCTTTTTACCCTGCAGACAGGATAGCAAATTCTGTTTTCTTTACCTCATATTTACCTCAGAACTATACCTCAGAATGCCAGATACAAGGGAGTGGCCACAGGATGCAGGCATCCTGTTGTCTCGTGTGCTCCCTGAGGCATCTGGGGGGCCACTGTGAGATACAGGGAGCTGGAATGGGCATTGGCGTGATCTAGCAGGGCTCTTCTTACATTCCTAATGCAGATCTCAAAGCAACCAACTAAGAAGGGAGCCCGGATGCTTCAGGCAAACTTCCCTGGGCCCTTCTGAGGCCTCTGCCAACAGCATGGAAGAGACACAACCATCTTCATTTTAGTGGCTGGAGCAGAATGTGCTAAGCAGATTAGAGGAGGGATTGAGAGTGAACGCCCGGAGCTGCAGCTGGCAACGCAAACCAGCCCCAAGGAAGGGCGCATGCGCGGGGGCTGCGAGTGCACAAGCCGAGCTCTGCAGCCAGATGGGCCATAATCCCCAGCCATTCGGCCAGGCCAGTTTTCTCTGGCTCCCAGGGTTCATTCTAGTCCTTCCCTAACCCCAGATGACTTGCTGGAGGGGCGCGCAGAGTGCCCAGTTCCCATCACCGTCACCTGTGGGTCGGGGTGGTGAGTGAACATTTCAGGACCAGCAGAAAGATACTGCCAGGCTCCCTGGATTCCAGCAGCCCAACACATTGCCGCATTAGTGTCGGATGCAGTGATGTCATGCAGGGGGTACGCGAGTACCGGTTTCTAGGATTACAGTTGGCCCCGCCCATTCGCCTGCCCACTCGTCGACTCCGCCCCCTGCAACGTTGGAATTTCCTGCATGTTTGAGTTGCCTGCATATTCTCAGAGCCAGCCAGGCAGGCAGCAAGAGGAGCCTTGCCTTGCCTTGCCACTGAAAAATGAGCTGTTCTGGGGTTTTGGGACTGTTGGGTCACTTTAACATGATGCCAGGCCTCCTTAACATGTTCTGGGGGTGCTGTGGAATACTGTTGCAACTGTTGGGTCAGTTTAAAATTGTCTGAGGCCTCAAAAAGGGCTTTTTTCATGTCCCTTCCTGCCACGACCTCACTTCCGGCTTATGACGTCACTTCC
>JAJKFI010000036.1:4833794-4858600 GCA_029204185.1 Lerista edwardsae | reverse complement strand
TTGTGTTTTCCGTGAACAGTTTTGTGTAGAAAGCATCGCTCCACTGGTCTTAAACCGGAAAGAATAGAATATCTACACTAAGAACATAAGAAGAGCCCTGCTGGATCAGGCCAAAGGCCCATCTAGTCCAGCTTCCTGTATCTCACAGCGGCCCACCAGGTGCCCCAGGGAGGCATGAGACAACAGGACGCTTGCATCCTGTTGCCACTCCCTTGCACCCGGTACCAGTAGCCCACCATCTTTGTAAGGAGGTTGCACCATCCATCATTGCCTATAGCCCACGATGGACCTTTCCTCCAGAAATCCGTCCAATCCCCTCTTAAAGTCATCAAGACCAGATGCCATCACCACCTCCTGTGGCAAAGAGTTCCATAGAGATCACAGAAGACTGCAAGTTTCTTTGGGGCAGGGACTTAAATTTGCGGCTCACGTTTCTAACATTTCTCACCATGCAGCTCACAAACATGCCACAGCACCCCCTCTTTCCCCCTATCTGATCACTCCCTACCCTACGGTAAACTGGCAACCACTGAAGGGCCTTCCATCAATTCACAGGCTCCTGCCAGTGCTTTTTAAGCAAAGTCAGGCTTAATTCTTTCTCTCTCACTCAAATACACCCAATAAGTCTGTTGCCGCAACATCTTTCCTCTCCCCATTACAGCCTGGGTCAACCGAGTTGTGTGAATGCTCCAGCATGGACTAAATTTGCCCGAACCCCAACCCTGCCCCACAGAGGCCATCGACCGAGCAAACCTATCCAAGGCACTTCACCACCAGGAAAGGATTTCAGCCTGGAACGCTCTGTCCCCTGCCTGCACAGAGTATCAGCCCTTCTGCCCAGTGGCGTCATGCAGCCGGAATGCTGGGCGGGAGGAACGGGTGAGCGGCAGCGGGGAAGACGCGGGGGCGGGGAAGATGGCAAAACGGAGCGGTACGCAACGGGCGGGCTGCCGCTCACCCGTTCCGCAGGGGCGGGGAAGACTGCAAAACGGAGCGGTACGCAATGGGCGGGCTGCCGCTCACCTGTTCCTCCCGCCCAGCGTTCCGGCTGCATGACGCCGCTGCTTTTGCCCCACGAGCAGCTGATCGTTTTGCAGACTCGGCGTGACACTCCACTCTGCTCCGCAGCGGAGCCCTCCATCCCAAAGACACGCTTGGCCAGAAAGCGGCTGGGTGGGGTTGTTCAGCTTTGGGCCAGCCAAGACGAGGAAGGCTTTTCCCTTGAACCGACAATAAACCCAGGCGTGTGCGTAATCGGGGAGGCGCTGAACCAAGCGGGGCGGCTGCAGATGCAGCTTGTAAAAGATTCCTCGGCAGGCCCGGATCGGCTTCTCCTGGCCGAGAACATCTGAAATGCATGCTGGGCTTTGGCTGGGGCTGAGCCCAGAAAGGTCTTCGGCAGAGCACAGGAAGGAAGGAAGGCAAGCTCTACCTTGCCAGCCACGGCCGGCGGGAGGGAGATCGGCTTGTAGGAAGAGAGTGATGGCAGACAGGCACAAGGCAGAGAGCAGCGCCTTGCCAACAGGCCTGTCCTTCCTCCTCCGGTTTTCTGCCCAGTGTGGCCGGGAACTGGCCGGCATCCAGCGAGGCAGCCCTCCAGAAACCACTCACTCGGAACAGGGGGGTGGGGAGGAAGTGGGAGACAGCGAACCGCAGCCAGCCCGCTCGCTCCCTTCCTCTTTCCAAGGAAAGGCTACGCAAGGTAACTAGGACAGGCGGTTCAGGCTTCCAGCCACAGATGAAGGCAGATAAGGAGAAACCACAGCATTGCCTTGTTTGACTTGAAACAAGACCCATGTGGGGTGCGGGAACTGGGACTGCCCAGAGCACGGGGGGGGGGAAATGGGAGTGTCGGCTCTTATCTCGTCTAGGGAGAAGGAGAAAGACGACTAACAGGGGGAGGAGAGGACTGACCCTCAAAAGGGGAGCAGGGGAGCAACACCCCCCCCCTTTGTAAGCGCATCCAGAGTTCCCTCTGACCCTCAGACCGTAAAACAGAAGTTGCACACTGATCTTGGCCCCTTTTTCCCAGCCTCTGACGGGCCACAGATTGCCGCGCACCTCCCCTGCCGACGCACTAATTAATCTGCCGGCTCCGCTCCTTCAGCCCCGGTAATTGGAGCCGGTCCTTGTGGGACGCTCCGACAACGGCTCAATCTGGTGACCGACTTTCGAGAGTCCAGACGGAGCCACGGCAAGGAAGCAAATCCGTTTCTCCTAAATGCCCACACTGAAGGAGGAGGAGGAGGAGGAAAGAGCCTGCTAACTGGGCAAGAGGCACTTTTTCAAGTGGTGTCCTCTTAAATTTAGCAGGGGGAGAGCAATTGTCCCTCTTCACCCCAGCACAGTGTCTTTCTCGTGGCTGTTGCTGGTGGTGTTCTCCATTCTTTTAGATTGTGAGCCCTTTAGGGACAGGGAGCCATTTAACTTCAATGTTATTATTTACCTGTGAACCGCTTTGTGAACTTTGTGTTGAAAAGCGGTATATAAATACTAGTGATTGATTGATTGATTGATTTCAGCTCCAAGGGCTGCTTTTATCTGAAAGGGGCGTTCCTCGGAGGAAATCGGGGAAGTGGGTCTTCCACAAAGCCACACGAGGCATCTGGATGGCCGCCTCTTGTTGTGCTTCTATTTTTTACCCCCAAATCCCTGTTCTGTCTTTGCTCTTGACAGTAAATCGCCTTATGCCCGGCTCAAAAAGCCAGCGCATGCCTTGCGCTGTAAATCCTTGCTGAATGCCACACCCCAGAGAGCATTAGCTGATCAGCCCCTCGCTCCCCCACACTCCTCTTAGTAAAAGTTACCCCCCACCCCCCGCATGTTCTCTGAAGCTGGGTGCTCATCTAAGTTTTGCTGGGTGCTACAGGTACTCGCCTATAAGGAAACTGGCAGCCCAGCCACCGCTAAGAAGGTGCTCCTTCTGTAAAAAGAGCAGTGGAATTTCCCCACGATACACACAGAAGCCGGATCCTGCTCCTTTACTTGTTGCCCCTTCCAATGGTTGAGAACAAACCTGGGATCTTCTGCATGCAAAACAGGACACTGCCAGTGAGCCCTGCCACTAAGGACACATTTGGGCAATGCCTGCTAAAACCTGTGAACAGCAGGCGAATGACACATCCCGAAGGTTTCAGGGCCCTGCACTGCCCTTTGCAACTCCCAGTGCCTAAAAAACACACACACCAGGATATACGATACAGAAGGGTAAACATTGCAGGAAGGTTCAATTGTGCAGAACTGGACACTTAGACACCAATCCCACTTTTCTTCTTAAAGCTGCGTGGGGTGCAAAATTTTAACAGTTCAAGCACAAAGTGGACCATGTCTGGTCAATGCCCAACTGTGCTTCGGACTCTAAAGTGATGCGCTTTAGACAGCTTCATTGGCTTTTCCTCTTTCCTTCCTGGGCAGCTAAGGACGGGTTTATAAGTTCAGCTCAACCAGGCAGTCTTATGGTGCAGGTGACGACTCCCCAGAGCAGGCGCCCCAGATCTGAAGAGCTGCAGGTTCACCCCAAAGGCCGCAGCCAGGACAGAACAACCTCCTTGAAGGCTCTAAAGGTAAAGAGGGACGTGGTGGCGCAGTGAGTTAATCCGCTGTCGCTGGGCTTTCAACTGCAAGGTTGGGAGTTCGAGACTGCGTGACGGAGTGAGCTCCCATTGCTTGTCCCAGCTCCTGCCAACCTAGCAGTTTGAAAGCACCTAAAATGCAAGTAGATAAATAGGGACCGCTTTGGTGGGAAGGTAACGGCGTTCCGTGCGCTACGGCGTAGAGTCATGCTGGCCACCATGATCGGACAAAAACGCCGGCTCACAGGCTTTGAAACGGAGATGAGCACCGCCCCCTACAGTCGGTCACGACTAGACCATTCGGTCGTGGGGAAACCTTTACCTTTACCTTTTAAGTTTTGAGATTTGGTGGTTCACAATTAGATGAGACAATACGCATGTTGCAAGAGGCGGGGGAACAAACTGTTTCTCACACCTTACCTCCAAATCTTGCTTTCTGGCTCCTAATCTTGCTTGCCCGCAACAATAATTTGCACTGGCATACTGGCCAACAGACCCTCTGATTGCTTGACTGTGGTCAATTATTCCATGATGATTTAAGAACTGACCTGTTGCCTTATTGGTTTTATTTAAAACAGGTATATCCCCTCAATTCTCAAATTTAAACCAGAGTGGCTTACTACAATATACAAAATAATTTTTATAGAAACAAACTAAAGCTGAGCAATATTGCCATTAAAAATGGACTTTTGTTTTTAAATAGTTGCTGTCGCTTTATTTCTACATTCATTTCATATTTTAAAAACCAAAAAACCCTGAAACATCTGGCAAATGAAGTAAACGCTTTACAAACACTAGACCAGCAGTTGGTCAATTAACCAGACTGTAACACAACACAAGACGGGCCCTGCTGGATCAGACCAAAGACCATCAGGTTCTGCATGTCAAGGTGGCCCACCAGCTTCCTCTGGAAAAACCCCAAGCAGGAGGAAACGGTAAACTTCTCTCCTGCCAATATTCCCTGAAGCTGGTATTCAGAGACATGCACCTGCAGAATCCAGAGAGCGCATGGTCATGCCGCCTAATGGTTATCAATAGATTTGCCCTCCATGAGTTTGTCCAATCCTCATTTGTCCATCACTATATCTTGCAACAACAAATTCGGCAGACTAATTAAGTGCTATGCAAAGTGGTTCCCCCTGGTTCCTGCTAAACCTCTCGCCAACCTGCGTCAGACTCCGCCTGAGAGGGGTGTCACTTCCCTGCCTGCCCCAAGCACAGTATATTGCACCCAATGCTACCATTAATTATTTCTAATTAAAAAGGCAGACTACGTTTACGAGGTACGCGCCTCTTTGTGCTCTTGTTTCTGCTGATGCCTTCAAGGAATCAAGCCAAGTGCTGAAACAGGAAACTCTGAAGCATAATTTCAGACATTCTGGATGAGATAATTGCAGAGGGGAAGACAAGGAGCTGCTCTTACTCAGACGAGCAAGGAATCTGGAGAGCCCTATAAAAGTGCTTTATTGCTCCCGGAGGAAAGGGTGTGTTCAGGCTGTGCTGCGGTCCCCCCTCTACCTGCTTTTGCAAGAGGGCATTCCCCGGAACAGATCAGGAGTGTGCTGCCACCACCAGAGGCAGATCTAAGGGAGGGCAAAGCTCTAAGTGTTGGAAGAAGCCTTACCCGGTCATGCAAATCCCTCCTCTCCCTTGCTGCTGTAGCCAGTAAGCAACGCCAAGATGTTGCTTTTCCCTGTGAGGATTGGCTAAAACGGTGCAGGAGAGGAGTGATTTCCACTGCAAGGTAAGGCTTCTTGCAAAACTTAGAGCTTTGCCCTCCCTTAGATCTGCCTCTGGCCACCACGCTGGCAAACGTGCACTTTCTTTATGGCTAACTAGGGTTGAGACTGGGTAAGAGGAGCCCTGTTGTAACTGAGAGCATATTCCTAACCTGGAGTTAGGCCAGCAAAGTTTGACCAGCACGAGGGACACCAGTACACAGACGTGCATCCTCCTGCCTAACTCCGAGAGTGGTCCAAACGTGCTTTACGGTGGCCCTGGTGCCAGTCAAACTTTGCTGGCCTAACCTGTGCTGGCCTAACTCCAGGTTAGGATTGCGCCCTGGGTCTCGAGGAGGTCCTATTCTTTCTTGTATTGATAACACAAGTGGATAGAGTAAAAGGTTTGTGTGTAAAAAGGTTTTAGGTAAGGGTGATTGGCCTCATTAGGGAGAAGACAGAAGTCTTAGAGAGCAGAACCTCTTTGCTTCCCCCAGGGAAGGAGACCTGAAGGAAGGTTGAGACATACAAAATTATGCATGGAAGGGATAGAGTCGATAAAGGGATGTTCTTTTCCCTCTCTCAAAACACCAGAACCAGGGGGCATCCGCTAAAACTGAGGGTTGGGAGAGTTAAAACAGATAAAAGGAATACTTCTTTACCCAGCGGGTAGTTAATCTGTGGAACTCTTTGCCACAGGAGATGGTGATGGCATCTGGTCTTGATGCCTTTAAGAGGGGATTGGACAGATTTCTGGAGGAAAGGTCCATCGTGGGCTATAGGCAATGATGGATTGTGCAACCTCCTTACAAAGGTGGTGGGCTACTGGCAGTGGTGTCATTTAAATGATTTAAGAACAGATACTCACTTTTGATTGGCATGTGTCGGGACCCGCCCACCGGAAGTGACATCATAAGCCGGAAGTGATGTCGTGGCAGGAAGGGACATGAAAAAAGCCCTTTTTGAGGCCTCAGACAATTTTAAACTGACCCAACAGTTGCAACAGTATTCCACAGCATCCCCAGAACATGTTAAGGAGGCCTGGCATCATGTTAAAGTGACCCAAAACCTCAGAACAGCTCATTTTTCAGTGGCAAGGCAAGGCAAGGCAAGGCTCCGCAAGCTGCCTGCCTGGCTCTGAGAACGTGCAGGCAACTCAAATGTGCAGGAAATTCAAACGTTGCAGGGGGCGAAGTCAACGAGTGGGCGGGCGAATGGGCGGGGCCAGCTGTAATCCTAGAAACCGGTACTTGCGTACCCCCGCGTACCCCCTGCATGACATCACTGGCTACTGGTACCAGGTGCAAGGGAGTGACAACAGGATGCAAGCATCTTGTTGTCTCATGCCTCCCTGGGGCACCTGGTGGGGCCGCTGTGAGATATAGGAAGCTGGACTAGATGGGCCTTTGGCCTGATCCAGCAGGGCTCTTCTTATGTTCTTAAGGTTGGCCACACTTTGATGCTGTAAGTACAGGAGATACTTTTGTGATAGTCCTGTGCAGAAGCAGACAGTAAACTGTGCACGGGTTCCTTTGTTTTCTCTTAAACTCTCATCAGCCAGTTCACAAAAAAAAGGGGGGGCTATTATTGGGAAGAGTCCTGTGGGTTGGCTAATTCGATTTTTTAGCTTTTTCTTTTTTCTAGCTAATTGGACCTTTGGATTACACAGAGGCTCTGTATGTTAGTCTGAACTGTTGATGTATTGGGTTCTATTCCTTTGTGTTTGGGGCACTCTGGGATACATATTAACCCCCCCATCCACAGTTGCCACAGGATTGATGTGGCACAGGTGATGGCATCTGGCCTAGGCGCCTTTAAAAGGGGATTGGACAGATTTCTGGAGGAAAAGTCCATCATGGGCTATAGGCCATGATGGGGGGTGGTGCAATCTGCTTATGTGAGAAGTAGGCTACCTCAGAATGCCAGGTGCAGGGGAATGGCCACAGGATTCAGGCATCATGTTATCTTGTGTGCTCCTTGAGGCACCTGGTGGGGCCGCTGTGAGATACAGGAAGCTGGACTAGATGGGCCTTTGGCCTGATCCAGCGGGGCTCTTCTTAGAGATGCTTGCAGGACTAGTTCTGAGAATTCTGCACAGCCAGGAGGAGCTGCTGCCTAGGGCATTCCTTCTAGCTACGCAAAACAACTGCAGACACCCAGGAATCCTGGCTGCTTGCAAGTGCCCCATCCCTGGTTGCCAAGGAGATCTCGGCAGCCCAGGGAAGTCACTGTGTGGGAACCTCACTTGGGGTACGGAGAGCAGCTACTCTTTGCCCCTCTGTGACTTTCATTGCGGGAGGACGTTCTCCACCATCATTAAAACCACAGCACCTTGACTGGAACATCGCTTATGTGCTCCACAATATGAGGAATGAAATCGGATCAAAAGGCTTTCTGCGTCCAAGGCAGGACCAGCCCCGGAGATAGCAGCCTATGCCCCCCCCAGCATAGAGTTCCTTAATTATTATTATTATTATTAATTGGATTTATATCCTGCCTTTTTGCCCGAAGGCACCCAAGGCAGCATTACAATAAAAGAAACAATAAAAAACAAAATTTAACAATAGAAACAATTTAAAACAATGTTAAAATACAATTTAAAAAATTAAAAAACAGCAAGCAACAAGCCCCATGGATCATAAAATTAATCAAGATATAGCCTGTCAACAGTTAAAAGCTTTTTGAAATAAAAAGGTCTTCAGCCCCCGCCGAAATGTCAACAACGAGGGAGCAGTTCTCAATTCGAAGGGGAGGGTATTCCAAAGTTGGGGGGCCACCACCAAGAAGGCCCTCTTCCTGGCCGCCACCCCTCTCACCTCTCCTATTGGCGGCACAGTCAAAAGTGCCCCTCCAGATGATCTGAGAGTAAGGGTAGGATTATATGGAAGGAGGCGGTCCCTCAAATACCCCGGACCCGAGCCGTAAAGGGCTTTAAAAGTCAAAACTAGCACCTTGAATTGGACCCGGAACAGAACCGGCAGCCGGTGTAGTCGCCGAAGCAACGGCTCGACAGAGTCAAACCGATGTGCCCCGGCAACCACCCGAGCCGCCGCGTTCTGTACTAGTTGTAATTTCCAGACCGTCTTCAAAGGCAGCCCCACGTAGAGCGCATTGCAATAGTCTAACCTAGATGTCACTAGGGCATGGGTCACCGTGGCCAGGTCTGCACAGCTTAAGAAGACAATGGGGTATCATTGAGGGCCTGGATAGTGCAAGCCGGTCACACAAGCAAACCTAAGCCAAGGCTCTTGAAAACAATAGGTTAAGTCCAAACCTCCACCCCCCAGCCCAATTCCCTGGCCGCCACATGGGGCTGCCCCACCAAAGAGAGCAGACCTACCATCACGGTGATGCCATCCTTTTCCAGTGGAGTCTTGTCGTAGGTTACTTCACACACTCTCACTACCGTTGTTGCACCATACTTCTTCAGGTCCTGCGGAGGAGGAGGAGGAGAAGAAGAGAGAGAGAGAAGATGAGAGGCTCCTCGTTCACCAGCCATCGGCGCCACCCTGAGACCAATCCCGAGAGTCCTTCCACCTCCTCCTGGTGCCAACAGTCTTCCACCAACAGCCCAGCAAGCCACTCTGCCCTGGAAGCTTCTCCCGGAGGAGGCAGCTGAGCAGAATTACAACCCTTGGGCTGTGCGGAAACGCGTGGACAAGAATTCTACCTACAAGTATTTTTTTTCCCAGCGGGTAGTTAATCTGTGGAACTCTTTGCCACAGGAGGTGGTGATGGCGTCTGGTCTTGATGCCTTTAAGAGGGGATTGGACAGATTTCTGGAGGAAAGGTCCATCGTGGGCTATAGGCCATGATGGATTGTGCAACCTCCTTACAAAGGTGGAGGGCTACTGGTACCGGGTGCAAGGGAGTGGCAACAGGATGCAAGCATCTTGTGGTCTCATGCCTCCCTGGGGCACCTGGTGGGCCGCTGTGAGATACAGGAAGCTGGACTAGATGGGCCTTTGGTCTGATCCAGCAGGGCTCTTCTTATGTTATCCATTGCAAATGGAAGATCCAGGTGCTGGGGACAGAGCCTGAGGCTGCAGCCCGAAGCACGCTTACAAGGAAGGTTCCTCTTTGCCTCTCTCCCGTCTCACCCAGCTGGAAGATTTGGGCTCTGCTTTGTAGTGAGGAAACCTGAGCCCTTTTGTACTTGGGCTGAGGTGAAGATGTTTCTGTTCTATGACAGCTTTGCCTTCCTTGTCTATCTTTGGGCCATGTTTGTGCCCCTGTCCACCACCTCTAAGCCCCTTCTGACACCCCCTTCCTCCTTGGGGTGGGGCTGGTGGCCACAGGGGACGAAACCGCAGATCCCCACAGATGCCGCCTTCAGCTCCATCGGCGACCAATGGAGGGAACAATGAAATTAAACAGGAACACGTAGCAAGGGTCCAATTTGATCTTCTTCATTCCACTCACTGCTCGATTCCAGACCCCTCCTGACCCGACACATCCGCGTCCGCACAAACTCTCACTCGCCTTTCTTAGATGCAGGGGCAACCAGTTGCAACGTGGTGAAACCTGAGGCAACTCCCCGTTATCTGAGTGGCGCTGGATCCAAACGTTTGCAAGCTTGCCAAGGAGGAGGCGTCCGTCCAGACAAGACCCCCAGGGGCCACTCTCATTTTTCTCGCAGAGGGATAGGAAGGGTGGAGACCAACCAACACAGTCCTTGTACTGCGGCTGGTGAAGCAAACGCTCCCTCCCTCCTCACCTGCCTTCCGAGATTCTTTTAACCAGAGACTGAATCTGGGCCCTTTTGCGCTGAAGTGTCTGATACTGAGAATGCGCGAAGCTGCCTTATACCAAACACCAGCCCCGGGGCATTCCTGATGGGCCACCGGGGGACACCCCCCAAAATGGCGATGATGGCACCACGGCACCACAATCACTGACACCCCCTGACGCCTGCTTGTTTTTAAGAATACGAAGGAAGCTGGCGGCATTACGGGGCAGGCGGGCAGTGGGGGTGGAGTGGCTACGCCCCACCCCCCCCGCTCTGGCCGCCAGCCCCCATGATTCGGGTGGGCGAGGAAGCTGGCAGGTGGAGCTGCTCCAGCCAGTTGCCCGTCCCTTAAATGTGAGTGGCTCTGCCTGCATTTAAGGGGCAGGGGTGTGAATGGTGCGGATCCGCCTGCCCCCTTGCGAATGAAGCCGCCCGCCTGACCCCACGATGTGTGAGGGACGCTCCGGCTGGGCAGCTCCGGCTTTGCTGCACGTGAGCAGCTTTGCTCACAGTCAACGGGTGGACGGACGAGCTGTGGGGAGCTCCGACTGCTGCCCCTTCCTCTGCCCCCTGAGATCGTGCCCCCTTGAGCCCCCGCCAGGTACTCCCCTGGCCAAACCACTGCTCCGCCTGGCTTGCCGTTCTCGAAGGGGGTGGTGAGCGGCTCTCTTGTATCTCAGACCAGCGGGTAGTTAATCTGTGGAACTCTTTGCCACAGGAGGTGGTGATGGCATCTGGTCTTGATGACTTTAAGAGGGGATTGGACAGATTTCTGGAAGAAAAGTCCATTGTGGGCTATAGGCAATGATGGGTTGTAGCCTCCTTGCACTAGTAGTAGGCTACTTCAGAGTACTGGGTGCAAGGGAGTGGCAACAGGATGCAAGCATCTTGTTGTCTCATGCCTCCCTGGGGCACCTGGTGGGCCGCTGTGAGATACAGGAAGCTGGACTAGATGGGCCTTTGGCCTGATCCAGCAGGGCTCTTCTTATGTTCTTACCAAGGACTGCCTCGTCCTACTGCTTTACCCCACTCTTAACTTGAGCTGGCAGGAGCTGACCCTGGAGCTATCAGTCCGCAACGCACGGGGGCGGGGGGGGGGGCTCTGCTGCTGAGCCGGGGTCCCCCCAAGAGATCAGGGCCACTCACGACTCCCAATACGAGTTCCTCTCCCCACCCCCTTCAAAGAAACAACATTTTCTCCAGCCACCAAGGGGTGGGGGGAATCTATGCTGTTGCTCCAGGGAGTGTAAACAAGGGTATTTATTTTTAATCCTGGTAGGTATGCGCCAGTTCATCTAGTTGCCCACGTAACCAGAACAACATCGGGGGACAACAGAGGCAATTCCAAGGGGAACGAAACACGTCCAGCTAAAAACGGCAGCACGCTGGCCAGGAGCCCAGGTATTAAAGAGGGCTGAAATGCTCAGGCCGAAGGTTGTACGCTCAAGAGGGGTGGGGAGGCTGGAACGGAAGGGGAGCAGCGAGGAACTGAAGCCCAGGCATGCTAAGGAAAGCAACACCGTCCGAGGCCATCGCAGGAGGCGCCGTTTGCAAAAGGAGCCAGTTGTCTGCTCCAGCGTCACCAGTGGAGGAATGGAATTGGACCCGGAACAGACCATGGAGGAATGGAATTGGACCATGGGGGCGGGGAAGACGGTGAAACGGAGCGGTACGCAACGGGCGGGCTGCCGCTCACCCATTCCTCCCGCCCAGCGTTCCGGCTGCATGACGCCGCTGAGTGTCACCCTGAGGCGCCTGCACAGATGCAGCACCCCAAAAGGGTCACCATCTCCTTCTCCAAGCTGTAGTTGGAAATCCTGCCTCTAAACCGCCCTTTGTGGAGCTGGAGCTGGGGTGGAGATGCAAAAGGAGGAGTGAAGAAATGCCCCTTCCAGATGTGTCTTGCCTTGTCTGTCGGAGCTGGAGAAGTCAGAGAAGGAGGGTGGGGAAGCCACAGGGTGACGGGTGCGGCCTGGTCAGGCGCAAGGCAGCAGCGCTGGAAGCAGGTGGGGGATTTTAGCTTCGAGCCGCCTTGCCTGAGACAGTCTGCCCTGACCTGCAGGTGCTCTACCACTGAGCTCAGGTGTTGCCTTGAGATTTCTACCACACTTGGGGCGCAAGCTCCCCCAGTATCCCTTCTCTGAACCAGACTCTGGATTCGTGGAGGGAACAGGGAAGAATCCTGCTGGGTCAGATCTAACTTAAGAACATCAGAAGAGCCCCACTGGATCAGGCCAAGGACCCACCTAGCCCAGCTTCCTGTATCTCACAGTGGCCCACCAGATCCCTCAGGGAGCACACAAAACAACCAGATGCCTGTATCCTGTGGCCACTCCCTTGCACCTGGCGTTCTGAGGCAGCTACTTCTAAAGTATGGAGGTTGCACTACCCATCATGGCCTGTAGCCTGCGATGGATTTTTCCTACAGAAATCTGTCTAGTCCCCTTTCAAAGGCACCGAGGCCAGATACCATCCCCACCTCCTCTGGCAAGGAGTTCCACAGATGAATTACCTGCTGGGTTAAAAAGTATTTCCATTTATTCATTTTAACTCTCCCAACACTCTATTTTAGTGGATGTCTTCTGGTTCTGGTGTTGTGAGAGAGGGAAAAGAGCATCCCTCTATCCACCCCATGCATAATTTTGTACCTCTCAATCATGTCCCCTCTCACACGCCCTTTTTCTAGACAGAAGAGCCCCAAATGAGGCAATCTTTCTTCATCACAATCTCCTGTGGCAAAGAGTTCCACAGGAACTCCACCAAGAAACAGCACCCTGATTCCACAATAGCCTCCCAGGAAACCCACATCGGAAGCACAGAGCAAGAACTCTCCCCGCTGCTGCCCTCCAGGAACTGGTACTCTGCCCCTGGATGTGGAGGTTCTATTCAAGCCATCACAACTAATGGCAGCAGACCTGTCTTTTACAAGCCTGGTGATCAGCCCTAAGGAGAGCATGACTCTCATACAAGAGGCCAGGAAGGCATTCAGCTAACACCACTTTTTGCATTGTCTTTTGATAATTTCTCTGGGGCAAAAAAAACCAAATGCATGGCTTTGGGTTCGGCTGCATGCAACATACAATTCTGTGTGTTCTGTAGCTGTTTTCCTTAGAAATATGGGCCAATGTAGTCCCATGTGCTCCTGCAGGAAGCTCTTGGTAACACTCTGCCTTGCACTTGAATGCAGGAACTACATTAAGCAGAAAGACTGCCAGTGAATCAGAGCCTCTCTGTATGAGGGCAATCCTAACTTGGAGTTAGGCTGGCAAAGTTTGGCTGGCACAAGGAACACTGTAAAGTATGTTTGGACCACTCTCGGAGTCAGAGAGGCCAGCACACAGATGCACGCCATCCTCCCTGACTCCAGGAGTGGTCCAAATGTGCTTTATGGCAGTCCTTGTGCCGGCCAAATGTTGCTGGCCTAACTGTAACGGCCTAACCCCAGGTTAGGATTGTGCTCTGAGTCAGGCTACGTGCTCATGTGTTTGTAGCAGGTAGGCAGAGAAGAGAAGGATGGATATTAGTCACGATGCCTACATAGAACCAGCAGAGTCAGAGGGAGTCTGTCACTGAATGCCATCTGTACGGAGCGGGGAGGGGCAGGGCAGGAGGGACACAGGATTATTGCATTCATGCCCTGCTTGGCAGTTGCTTGGCATTATCTGGTTGGCTACTGTGGAAAACAGGAAGCAGGACTAAGTAAACCTTTGATCCAGCAGGCATCTTCCTATGTTACGATGCACCTCTTAACATCAAGCACAAGGGCTTGACAGGGTCTTTTTTCCAGTCCTAAAGGATGAGATCCTGGGTGTTTGTTTTTTTTTTTAAAGCTGTTATCCACTCCAAGCACCTATGGGCATTGACATTCATTATCCATGGTGGGCTACAGGCCATAATGGGTGGTGCAACCTCCTTACGTTAGAAGTAGGCTACTTCAGAATGCCAGTTGCAAGGGAGTGGCCACAGGATGCAGGCCTCTTGTTGTCTTGTGTGCTCCCTGAGGCATCTGGTGGGCCACTGCGAGATACAGGAAGCTGGACTAGATGTTTATGTCTGTTTGTGTGTGTTGGCTCTGCAGACACATGGCAGCAGAAGCCACACCCTGCAACGTCATGACGTCACGACATCATGATGTCATGACGTTGCGTGAGGGGCGCGCGCAATTTTGTCTAGATATGGCCCTCTCTGTCTGAATTCCAACAGGAATGGATTGTGTGTGAGCCTTCAGAGTAGTCATTAAAAACAATCCCCACCCCATTTTTCAACTTGCAAAGTTCCTCTGGATCGGCGAGTGCTGGGTCACGGGCCAGATCCAACGCCCATGCAAACCCCTACGCCCTGTGAACAGAAGTTACCGTTCTGCTGGGGAGGCAGCTGCCTTTGTCCCTGATCTCCCCCAAAGTGTGTGCCAGCCAGCCACTTCCGCATTCCCCTGCCCCAGCAGGCTCTGCACCCAGATTTCCGGTGGAAAATGTGGGGGAGATCGTGGAGAGAGAGAGCAGGCTTCCCAGTGAACTGTAAGCTCTGGGGAAAGGCCTTTCAGCCTGCAGCGATCTCCAGTTGGTTGAACATCTCCAGAGCTTCAGAGATGGCAACATGTTGAGTTCTGTTATGGTGAACATGCCTGGTAAAAGTGTCCTGACCCTCAAAATCCAGGGCAGCAACTGACTGTCAGCAGCCCTCGAGGCCAACACTTCTCAGCGGAACTCACCTCAATGAAGGTGCTCAGGGTGGCGTTTGTCGGGTTGTGGGTGATGAGGAATCGCATGTTCTTGTAGCAGACTTCCACAGGCGCTGGCCGGTTCATGCGAGCCATGGCGGAAAAAAAATGAGGTTGCGCAGAGAGAGGCAAAACAGAAAAAAACAACAACCCCAAAAGAACTACCCCAAAAGAAAAAGAAAAATGCTGGGCAAGAGGAAAATAAAATTGCCCTCGAGTTTGGCAAAAGATTTTCTCCCCACCCCACCCCCTCAAAGAACAAAGATGATGTGCAAATACTCCTGGCTTTGGGGAAAGGGTATGTTGGACTCTCTAGATCATCCAATAAAGGAAAAAGGAACCCTGTGCTTGATGCCGAGCAATACGCTAAAAAAAAAAAAAGATCCTCCGTAGTGTCAGTTTCCTTTCGGTGTGCAATTCAAGAGTAGTCGGCCTTCAGTGTCGTTCGGCTTCCCTCCTCTGCTCTCCCCTCTTCAGAAAGGCCTCTGCATTCAGTTATCCCACCGGCGCTGCCTCCTGCGCCGTCACGTTACCCCATCTGGATATGTGAAATATTTGGGGGCAGTGGCGGGGGCCCGGTGCAGCTCAGGCTGGGGCAGGAGCCAGCAGAAGTCCTCCCTTGGCTGCCAGAGCCATGCACAGGAGATCCGAATGGTTAAGCCCGCAGGCGTGGCGCCAGGTCTGGGCGGGGCAGCGGGTCCTGTCTTCAGCGGGCAGGATGTTGCGCGTGGCAGTGCTCAAAGGTGCACCTGGACCCCTCCATAAATCCGCAGCCAATCAGCATACAAGGCAATCTGAAAGAGCCAAGGCGGGCGGGGTGGGGGTGGGGTGACAACAGAGAATCTTTCGTCAGTGGAAGGATCCAGACCAGCAATTCCACATTTTTATTACAGCGGTGCAATTTAAGCTTCTTAGACCAGGACCCACTTTTTAGAATGGCACTCATGTCGGGGCCCACCCAGACGTGATGTCATTAACCCGGAAGTGGCATCATCAAGCAGGAAGTGCTGTCATGCATATTCAAGTGGCATTCATTCAAGTGAATGCCAATGCATACTGGCATTCTTGAACTGCAGCAATTGTACAACCATGAAACATGACAGAAAAGCAGGATTAGGACAAAATATGATGTAAAAGCACTGAACTAAAAACAATTTTTTTTGAAAAAAAAAAAATTCAAAATGTTAACACTCACAAAAGGAATATAATAAGAGCAATTTCCAAGATGGCTGCTCCCAGCTTTCCACGTCCCACCTGGCATCAGGTTGCGACCCACCAAGTGGGTCCCGACCCACAGTTTGAATAACACTGTATTAGAGGACAGGAGCAGACAAGCCACATCAGAATTCAGCATTTGTACATGCCTTGGAACAACGGTGCACTCGGCTACATCACCAATTTTAGGAACTGGCTTTGAGCAAAAAACAAAAGCACTGTGGATAGAACCTGGGCTTTCATTTTGTTCTTTTAAAAGACAAAAGGTTCTAGTCCTCATGGTTCTCTTTTGTGGCAGAGAACTAGAAGTGATTATGCAGGAAGGAAAGGAATGTCATCCAGTATTTTAAAGCTGGAAGACTGAAGCTTCGTATTTGGCCAGCTATCAAGACTAAATTCAACTCCACAATCCTTTTCTCTCTCTTTGGCTGACACCCGAAGCTCTTTGGGCACTCTCTTACCACCATCAGCACACCGGACCTCAGTGAGGATTTCTTTCCAGCTCCTGCATGTCTCATTTCCCTAACAGCGACTGCACTGTTTGCCAACAACCTTTTGGCACGCTGACCTTTCCTCAGCCGCAGTTGCAATCTTACCAATCCTTGCAGTGGAAACAAAAGGAATCGTGAAATATTGTCTGAAAAGAGCGTCCAGGATTTTGGAGCCAGCCCTGGACAACTCCCTGGGAGAAAGTGTCTAAAGTTCAATTGCATCATAAAATGCTGAGTGTTCGCTAGCTTAGTTCTCCAGTCATTTTCTGGATGTGAAACCAGAGTCTCAGGTTAGCTGAGCACCAACTTTTGCCACTGAGGACCACATTTCCATCAGACACCATATGAAATTCACAAGGGTACAGTCGGCCTGCAATAACTTCAGACACCAAGTAGTAGCAAGTGAACTGGACCTTAAACTGTAATCACTTCCAAACCAAGTCATGACCAAATCATGGGGTCATCAAAAACCCACAGGTCCTACAATTTCAGCTACCGGAGTTCTCCATGCTTTGAACATAAGAAGAACCCTGCTGAATCAGGCCAAAGGCCCATCTAGTCCAGCTTACTTGTATCTCACAGTGGTTAACCAGATGCCTCAGGGGGCACATGAGGCTACAAGATGCCTGCATCCTGTGGCCACTCCCCTGCATCGGGCATTCTCAGGTAGCTCACTTCTACAATAAGAAGGTTGCACCACACATCATGTAATGGCCTGCAGCCTGCGATGGACCTTTTCTCCATGAATCTGTCCAATCCTCTTTTAAAGGCATTTTGGTCAGACACCATCACCACCTCCTGTGGCAAGGAGTTCCACAGATTTACACACTGGTTAACAAAGCATTGTCCTCCACCCAAGACACAGCTGCCCCTCAACAGTACTGTCTATCTCTTCACGGTTCTTTGGCCCATTGACGCAAGAGAAATCCCACAGGGAAGGAACACACCCCTTCGGAGTCCTAAACAGTACCCAGGATATTGAGCAAAACCATTACTTTATAGCCACGGCTGCCACCTTGATATCCAGCGTGGAGAGCTGCAGCGGGCTGTCTAATCCTCTTTCTTGCCAAAGGGGTGACATCAGCAGCCTGAACTGCCCCAAGCAACCCTACTGTCACAATAGAGGAGACATGAGGTCACAATTGGGTCACCCTCTTAGCAAGCATGATTCCAGGAGAGATACACAACAAAAAAAGGAGCAATGAAGGGGTTGAGAGGAGATCTGAGAGATTCAAGAGTTCAGGGAAGGAAGCAACACTGTGTGCTACTTTTTGGAGCAGAGGTATCCTGGCAACAGGAATTTTTCCAGTCTGATAAGCTGGTACTACGAATGGTGCCTGGCCTAAATTAGCTCCCGGCAAACGTTTCGCCCTTCACTGGACCGGGAAACAAAGTTGGGCCCAGACACAAAGACCTCCCAGCACAGACCCCCCCAAGAGTCACAAAGACAGACGTGCACTAAGCATGTTGTCCACACTTCTCCTGTGCAGCTTCTCCGGTTTGGCAAATCAAATTCTAATCCGGGCTTATCCCACTGCCCAAAGCCAGTTAGTGTCAGGCCAGGAGGAAGCAAATGTTGTGACTAACCCTTTGCACGCCGACTCGGGGGATGAGCCACACCGAATTCAGCCGGATGGACGTATGGGAGTTCAGGCAGAGAACGAGGGCTCAGTTTCTGGCTTGATTTGCTGGCACAGATATGGCCAAGCAGAACCAGAATGCGACAAATACACATTTTCTCACCCCCCCCGCCACATCTTTTTCACTCAACGTGGATGTGACCAGTGGTGTCATTCAAATGACTTAGGAACAGGAACTCACTTTTGATTGGCACTTGTCGGGAACCCGGAACCAGCCACGGAGCCCGTTAGGATCCGGAACGCCCGTTCTGGTCCGTTCCCCCTGAATGACATCACTGGATGTGACCCATATATCCCCTTATCATCAATGCTGCTGCTACATCCCAATCTGCCCACCACTTAACCTCCTCCCCTTCCCGAGTCTTTTTGACCAGCCTGATTTGAATTAGCAACCACAGGGGAGCTGGAGCTGTGCAATGGGACAAGGGGCATTGGCCCTACACTGGCCCTGCACAAATGCCCGGTTTAATACAACAGCCTCTCATTGCTTTTCCTGCACTTTGCAGCATTACAGAACCGGGGGGGGGGGGGAGGCAGCACCTGGTTTCCTCGCAACACCTTGCCCTCTGCAGACTCCCAAATTGGTTGCTTGCCAAAATGTATCCTTATGATTGATTATGGATACCTGCGTGTGCCCTCTTTTTTCATCTGCCACAGAGAACTGCCACATGAACCTCAGAGACACCTGCAAGAAAGCCATCAGTTTAGGGATGCACGTGGAGCACAATTTTAACCTGGAAGTTAGGTTGGCACAGTTAGGCCAGCAAAGTGGCTGGCACAAGGGACATGACAAAGTATGTTTGGACCACTCCCGGAGTCACACAGACATGCGCAATCCTCCCTGACTCCAAGAGTTGTCCAAATATGCTTCATGGTGTTCCTTGTGCTGGCCAGACTTTGCCAGCCTAACTACGCCAGCCTAACTCCAGATTAGGATTGAACCCTTGGACTTCTCCATCGTCAAACAACTCACCAATTCCCTTGCAGCTTTGAAAACACGCACAAACATCAGGATACAAGTCTGCTCAAGGACAACTTGATTAGTATAGTCCCTGGTCAAAGGATGGAAGAATCGCAGGAGCAGCTGAGAGGTGGAACGTTTTCCAAGAAGCAACACTGGTGGTGACCCCAGCACAAGTGGAAGGAACCAAGATGAGTGGCTTGGGTCAAGCACTCACCAGTCACAGACAAGGCTAAATCTGGAATACAACTGCAGCACCGCTCCCAGCTTTGCTGCGGTTGCTACAACTGACGGTTTTGCAGTGATCTTCTCGGCATCTGACTTCCCAGAAGACCCCTGCTAATGTCACGAGTCGATGCAATGCTGCTCCTGGGAACATCTGGGAATAAAAATGGTGGCTGGGAAGCTGTCCCAAGGAGACTAATGGCTGGGCTCAGTTGAAGCAACTTCATACGTTTCGAACGAAAGGGGGTGGCTGTTTTTCATTTGTCGTTCAACCACAAGCTCAGGAATAGGCTCAACCATCTGGAAGTGCCTCTTCTGGATGGTCTTGGCTTCTTGCACCTGCGGAGGGGTGCGCAGACCCGGGTCCACAGCCCACGCTGCAGCACACGGACAAGTCAACCAGGACGTTGCCTTTGCCTCTCCGCTGAGTCGAGGACCGAAGGTGCAAAAGAAGCTGGGCTGATCAAGGTTCTTTGGGGTGCTCTCATCGCCCCCAAGTTAGCCAGAGTTGGGGCATAACATCCACCGCTTCTTTTGCAGGGTCCAGCCTGTGCTAAGGAACCATCAGGGCTTCATCTGTGTCCACAGATCACAGCAGATCGACCCTCCGGTGCCATTGCTCACCGAATGATTTGGAGTGGATCCAAGCGGAAGGCACAGAAGGGAATCTGACGATGCAAGTAGCTCAGTAGGGATGCACGTACCCTGCAGCCTTGGAGCAGATGACCCCCTCCCCCAGCTGCCACCTCTCCACAGCTGTTCAGGGAGGGCAGGGCAATGCTGTGCTTGCCCAATGGGACTACACAGCTGCAGGCCAGGCCCAAGAGCACCTGCAGAAGGGCCCGCCCATGGGAACCAAACAGCTCTTCCACACTGCCTTGAACGGCCGTCTCATTCTTGGCAACCCTGCCAAAACCCTGCCTGGAGAAGAGTTCACTGAAACAGTTGCAGAATTCCTGCACTCCCGTTCCTGTTGGAAACGCTGCAAAAATCCCTGCACGGCTCCACCTGCTCTTGGCAAGATGCAATGGGAAGAACCACCCAATTGTATAGCTCTTAGGGGCAGCTATGTTGCTGCTTACACATGTCCTGTAGGGCTCATGGCTGGGCTAAGAAGGCACGCAAGCACGCACAGACGGCTATCTCCCCCGGCCAAAAGACAGACAGTTGCTTTTACTTTGGTTTGCAGCAAAAGCGCAGGAAGCCAAAGGGCCCGGCAGCAATGCTTGCCTGTGGTTTCAGCGTCTCTCTAGGCTTGTGCTATGAACCCTTGCCAAGTCCTCGTCCGAAAACGGCAAATTACACGTCCTCCCCTCCAGCACCCTGCCAGCAGGATACAACAAGCGCGTCGCAACAAGCAGCGGTACACACAGAGCGAGTTCCCCAGTGCCGAGAAAAAGTCCCTGGAACAGGCTGAGCTATTTTCGGCGCGGCATGCTCACTTCGCAAGACATGCGATTAGGGGCTTCGCAGATGGACAGCCCCAGACTTCGCAAGTGACGGGAAGAAAACCTTCTCGAGCTTGAGGACAAAAACCCACCCTGAACAAGAGCGGACTCCCTCCCCCTCCCCGCTTGCCTTTTCCGGTTTGCGTTTCTCAAACACAACGGTCGTAGCACTGAGGGAAGACGATTCCATTTCGGAGGAACCCGCGGGGCTCAAAATGTGTTGCATGCGCTGCGCCCCCACCCCGATTCATCACAGGGACCCCATGCTGGTTTTGCATCCAGCGCAGACCGCTCTAAATCTTCCAGTTGTCACCCTTGCTTGGCTGCTTCTCCCACCTTCTAAGGGGCATTTTCTTTCCCCTGGTCGCCGCCTCTCACATCCAAACAGAAGAGGCACTCCTGCAAGCGCCGAACAGAAAGCCTGTCCGCGCGTGACCAGCCAATGCAAGCGCGCCTGTGCGTCTGTGCAGATGGATACGCACACTCTTGTCCCGACAGCAACTCACAGTGCCGGAGCTTCCACTGCACCGAGAATCAGCCAGAGGCAAACCAGAAGCCGGAAACGTCGGGCAGTGGGGAAGTGCGCAGAGGACAAGATGCTCCAAGCACCCCGCTGTTAGGCAACACTGGGCAGAAGCTTGAGAGAGCTGCGGCCTTAAGAACAAAAGCCATCTTCCCCATCAAGCTAAAGCTTGGGGCTGCAAGAAAGAAACAGCCCATGAAACATAGCACAGGTTTGGTAGATGAGCAAACCAAACCTTACACCTGGGTTACACCAAAGGTTCATCCAGGCCATCTCCTTGCTCTGAAATAAGCCTCCTTCCCCAATAAAGAATCTCCCTGCTTTTTTGGTAAACCCCACTAGGAAGGATTATGCCACAGCTTCTGCAGGATAGCTCATGCCACCCATGAGCTTCAGGGCACAACCCTAACCTGGAGTGAGGCCGGCACAATTAGGCCAGCAAAGTTCAGCTGGCACAAGAGCCACCGTCAAGTATGTTTGGACCACTCTCGGAGGCAGAGAAGATGGTGCACATCTGTGTGCTGGCCTCTCTGACTCTGACAGTGGTCCAAACAGACTTTACGGTGGCTCTTGTGCCAGACAAACTTTGCTGGCCTAACTGTGCTGGCCTAAGTCCAGGTTAGGATTGTGCTCTCAATCGCCAGTTAGGACGTTATTCCTGAACCATGCACCAAAATCGAATGCCCTTGAGTTAGAAAAGTGTTGCAATAAATGGGGAGAGAAGGGAGGCCAATGAACTTTGGAAGGAGCTTGAGAAAGCCATCTTTTTCCCCTGGTAGGAACACTGCGCAAAGGGTTAACCCAAAGGGGTGGGGAAGTTTAGAAGAATCGCTCAATGAAGCCCCCGTCTTGCATAAGCCAAAGGTAATCAACCCATGGATTAGTTCTGTGGGCACAGACTCACCTTCTGCGGGAAGAGAAAGACCCCCGGCACGGCAAAACACCTCCAGCAGCCCGATTTCCAGGCGCTCCTGCATCGAGTCCCCTCCAAGTGGCCACGAGCTAAGCTGCTGGTGTGATCTGCCTGACAGCTCTCGTTTTGCAATGCTTACCTTCGACAGGGTCACAGGCTGCTTAGCACCGCGTGGCCAGGGACTCAAAATAGAACATAAGCGCATAAGTAAACTGAAACGAGGAGGCAGCAAAGCGGAGGTGGGGGTGGGGAGGCTTTGCTGGCCAATTTCCCCTGTTCCCGGACTCTGGTTGCAAAAAAAACCCTGCAGAGAGGGGGGGCCAAACGGCTCTCTCTAAAAACAAGTCCGCTGCACCAGGCAGGGCAACTTGGCCTTTTGGTGGGTGTCTATGCAAAGCAGAGGTTAAACCTGCTTTGGGAGGTGATGCTGCTGAAAAGGGGAAGCATGAACAAGAGTCCCTTTCATGGTTTTGCAAACTTGTGAACCTTGTTTTTTTTTTTTTAATTCTAAAGTTCATCAGCTGTTAAGTATAAGTTTCTTCATCAGCTTGATCCAGGCTATGGCGTCACTCAGAGCCACACACACAAAAACCTCATAAACAAGACCATATCTTTTCTCCCCACTGCTCCAAGCAGGGCAGTGTTACTTCACAATCCCATAATGCAGGGGCAGAACTGAGTTTCAGGCCACACAACTGGCCACACAACTCCAGCATGTCCTCTTTGCTCTTAAAAAAACAAAATCAACTTTCGAGTCCTCAAGGTTGCAAGGAAAATTGCAGACATCTGCAAAAACAGCCCTGTAGAATCTCAGAAGCCAAGCAGGTTCCACCATTGATTTATTTTGTGTGTGTGTGTGTGTGTGGTTAATACATACAGAGAGCACATTCAACATTTCTAGGTGCAAAAAACTTTTCACACACAGGGAGTACGTGAACATTTGTTAAACCAGCTTCCTGCCTAATTCTCATTTCTATAAATCAGTGCTATAAACCGGCTTTCACATTAGCAGCATTTATTGTTACTTTGATACTTCAGGAAAAGGGACCGTATTATTATTATTATTATTTTAAAAAAACTACAAGCAGCTGCCACGATTGGGGTTCTACCACCATCCTTTGCACTTAAAACAGAACAATCAATGTCTACCACCACCAAGGTTTGACAGGACTCAGGCATTCCTCTTTGCCCAGTGGAGAGAAAGAATTCGGCTCATCAGAAATAATCAGTTAATATTTTTTCCCCTAACAAAGTACCACACGGCAAGGAGAAATGTTTCCCCACTTGGAAAAGACAATGTATGCAGGTGTGCCCTTGTAGCCACTGATTTGGTATCCACGGTTTCAGTCATCTCTGTATACCATGGATACTGGGAAACCTATTAAAAAGATAGGGAGAACATCATCCTTTTTTTACCTTGTTGCAGCAGAACCACTGATGTTCCCCTATCTTTACAAAGGCATCCCCAATATCCACGGTTTCAGGTATCCACGGCGGGGGCCCAGAATGGAACCTCAACAACCTATCACAGTGTGCCTGTACTTTCTTCCCTATTATTGCCCAGGTTATTCCTCTCTCATCAAAGAATGTCATGCCACGTTGAAACATTCATCTTTCAAAACATTTAAACAATTTTTGCACAGGTAGGATTTTCCCGATGGCTACCTAGGATAAGCACCTAAAATGCAAGTAGATAAATAGGAACCACTTCGGTGGGAAGGTAACGGCGTTCCTTAGAGTCATGCCGGCCACATGACCACGGAAGCTTGTCCTTGGACAATAAAGCCGGCTCTACCGGCTTTGAAATGGAGATGAGGACCGCCCCCTACAGTCGGTCACGACTAGACCATTCGGTCGTGGGGAAACCTTTACCTTTTTTTACCTAGGATAAATGCAAACACAAACATGAAATTGGGTGAACTCAGGAAGCTAGCGGAGGACAGGGAGGCCTGGTGTGCTGTGGTCCATGGGGTCGCAAAGAGTCGGACACGACTTAGCGACTGAACAACAATAACATGCACACAGTTCCCTGTTCAGGTGCTGATTGGGTTGCGATTGTGCATGGTGCCAGGCTACTGTGTGGCATTTGTCCAATGCTCTTGATCATGGGTCTGTAAACTATGGCCGGGGGGGGGGGGGGCAAACCCAGCCTGCTACAAGATTTTATGCCCACAGCAACTTAAAATATTTGACATTTTTAACTCATGATCTATCCATCATAATTTTATGATCTATCACGATTTTAAGCATGGCATCAATTATTTGTAAATGTCACACTTCTGAATCGCATCACGCTGATTACAAAAATGATCCAAGTTATGCTTATTCATTCATTACATTTCATTCATTCATAAAACTGATTTTTTTGGCCTGTGAAAATCTGCAATCTACACGATGTGGCCCTTGTACTGAAAAGTCTGGAGACCCCTGCTCTTGATGATGATGAGCTCCTTGTTGCTTTTGAAGGTTTTTATTGCCATTTTTGAAGGTTTATTGCTTTTGAAGGTTTTTTTATTCTCTTTTTGCATGTGCTGGAGGTTTTATTGCAGCAGGCTGTTTTAAAATGTTTGATCTTTATCCTGTTTTATGACAAGATTGTGTGTTCACACACACACACACACACACACACACACACACACACACACACACAC
>JAJKFI010000036.1:4828018-4831353 GCA_029204185.1 Lerista edwardsae | reverse complement strand
GTACTTCCTTTTATCTGTTTTAACTCTCCCAACCCTCAGTTTTAGCGGATGCCCCCTGGTTCTGGTGTTTTGAGAGAGGGAAAAAGAACATCCCTCTATCGACTTTATCCCTTCCGTGCATAATTTTGTATCATTTTGAGTAATCATTTTGGTCGCTCTCTTCTGTACCTCCTCAAGTTCCCCTGTATCTTTTTCGAGGTGTGGCAACCAGAACTGTACACAGTACTCCAGATGTGGCCTTACCATTGACCTGTGCAGTGGCATAATAATATTGGCTGTTTTATTATCCATCCCTTTTTTAATTATCCCAAGCATGGAATTTCCCTTCTTCACTGCTGCAGCACTCTGGGTCGACACCTTCATCAAGTCTCCTTGTCCAAATTTTATTGGAAAGCGGAGGCAGAAATCCAGCCCACGTACAACTTTGATGAAGTGAGCAGGACACCAGGTGTGTTCCACTACTACCCCTTCTGAAGCCATCATTTTAGCAGTCACTGCCATTTTTCCTCTGTAAAAGCAGAGGGTCTCAAGGATGCTGTGGATTGGGAGAAGGAAGATGAGTTCAGAAGGACCAGAGCAGCTGCTCAGAGAAGCCATGAGGACCCAAGCTCGCAACTACACTGAGGGCGCAATCCTAATCTGGAGTTAGGCAGGCACAGTTAGGGCAGCAAAGCTTGGCCGGCCCAAGGGACACCGCAAAGTGCATTTCGACGACTCTCTGAGTCAGGGAGGATGGCACATGTCTGTCTGCTGGCCTCTCTGACTCCGAGAGTGGTCCAGACATACTTCACGGCGTCCCCTGAGCCGGCCAAACTTTGCCGGTCTAACTTCAGGCCACGACTGTGCCCTGAGTGGGATGCAACATTGCCAAACCAGTGATTTCCAAACTTTCTGCATCCATGAAATCTCCTGGGGACCCCCCTCCCCAAACACACACCACTATTTGCCAGGGACCCCCCCCCCCACATTAAAGAGAATTTGGTGGCGCGCTTTTGGGGGCGCAAGGAACATGCACCAAGTGCATGGCCTGGCCTCTGGGGCCTCCCTGACAACCTGCATGAACATTGCATGCCCCCTACAAAACAGCCTGTGATGGCCCTCTGGAGGGAAAGATCTGGCCTCCTCCTGGGGAAAGAACTGGTAGGGCCAAGAAGGCTGAAGCTGGTGTGAATTTCAGGTTCACTGCAGTGTTATTAAGAATTGTGGCCACTGTCTCATTTGCCAGGAGGCACCAGATGTGGGTTCCGGAGATCGATAGTGTCGATCTTTTAAATGGCGTCTCAGCCAAAACAGCTGCTGCCAGCTGGAGGCCTGAGAAACATCACTTCCAATTTGAAAAGGCCGTGGAAGTCATCCTGTGCTTTTCATCATAAGGAACAACCCTTTCCAGTGCTGTTTTGAGAGGCAACATGGAATTGAGCAAGAGTTTTCCCACCCGGAACCAGACACCCTGGAGGGGTTGAGGATTAGAGTCAAGGCTGCCACATAACAAAAAAAAAAGGGGGGGAGGGAGTCTTAACCAAACTGCAGCACCTTTGTGAGTCACAGTCAAAAATTCTCCACTGCATTTCCATCCTTCCCTCTAGAGAACTGCACCCTGGAGCCTTAGAAACCTCTTTACAAATAATTAAGAACATAAGAAGAGCCCTGCTGGATCAGGCGAAAGGCCCATCTAGTCCAGCTTCCTGTATCTCACAGCAGCCCACCAGGTGCCCCAGGGAGGCATGAGACAACAAGATGCCTGCATCCTGTTGCCACTCCCTTGCACCCAATACCAGTAGCCCACCACCTTTGTAAGGAGGTTGCACTTATAGCTTGCTTATAGTTATATAAGCTTATATAACTTATAAACTTATATTGCTTATAGTTATATATAAGCTTATATATAATTGCTTATAGCCCACGATGGACCTTTCCTCCAGAAATCTGTCCAATCCCCTCTTAAAGGCATCAATTGCAAAATCATCATCATCATCATCATCAAGCAGAAGAACACAGTGCAACAGAACAACAAATTCAAAATTTTAACAGAAATCAGGAGATCGCAGGAAAGGGCTGTTGAAAATGCCCAGGTCTCTGATCTCCGGCAAGGAAGGAGAGCAAGGCCCGTTAAGTGACAGGGAGTTCTATAGGATCATCAGCATCACAGCCTCCGAGGTTCAACAGAACGCACGGGAATGCCTCCATCCCAGATCTTAGAGGCTGGGAGATGGGAAGTCCTCCAAGTGGTATCTTCCACTCCTTGACTCGATCGGACCTGACCAGGGTGAATTCTGAAATATGTTTTCCAGTCTTTGCTGTGGACACAACCGGTCAGTGATACTGACTGCAGTGCAATGCCAATTTCTGCCTGCAACTGAGTGCCTCAAACACACCAGTAAATGGCCCTAATTTTCATTTACTTGGCTGGGAATCAACCCTGGCTGCCATCATCCCGCTCTTGAGAGGCTTCAGATAAAAGCTGGGACAATAAAGGTAAAGCAGCCTTAACCTGAGAATACTCTGGCTCCAAGGGCCTGGGCCGGTTTGAACAGGGTGAGAGGATTCATTTGCCTTCAATAAAAACCCAGCTGATCAAAGGGTTGCAAAAGGAAGGCACAGGGCCTGGAAGAGATGTAGGGATTGCCCCTGATTTGCATCTAAATGAAATAGCAGCCAGGAGGGAAAGACAGGAGCACCCTTTGGTGCTTTAGTGCCAAGGCGTGTGGCACCAGTGCTAAGGGTGCAGGAGTGAGATGAGGATCTCAGGCCTCCAGATCAGAGCAAAGGCCTCTTTAGTCAAGTGTCCTGTGCCCAACAATAGCCAGACAGCTGTTTTTTGGAAGCCTGAAAAAACCAAGCAGGAAGGCAGCAGCCCCCCTTCCCAGTGGCGTTTCTACAGGGATGGCAAAGCTCTAAGTCTTGCAAGAAGCCTGACTTTGCAGTGGAAATCACTCCCCTCCTGCACCGTTGTAGCCAATCCTCACAGGGAACAGCAACATCTTGGCGTTGCTTACTGGCTACAGCAGCAAGGGAGAGGAGGGATTTGCATGACAGGGTAAGGCTTCTTGCAACACTTAGAGCTCTGCCCTCCCTGCAGATCCGCCTCTGCCCCTTCCCAGCCTCTGCAGCAGCCCACCCCAAACTTGGAGAAGGGGCCAGAGGTCAGTGGCAGAGCACATACGCTGCCCTTTACAGCTTGGGTCCAGGGTATTTGAGGGACCGCCTTCTTCCATAGAACCCTAACCCTGCTTTCAGGTCATCGGGGGGGGGGGGCGGCTGTTGACTGTGCCGCCATCAGGTGAGGCGAGGGGGATGGCGGCCAGGAATAGGGCCTTCTCGGTGGTGGCTCCACA